>JZKD02S1672710.1:12872-39624 GCA_000966675.3 Picea glauca
GAAATAGCAAGGAAAGAAACTGTTGCCAGAAGAAAATTATATTTTCAAGAGCTTTTCCCGATTATGCATTTCTTTCTCGGAATAATTAGTTTTGGCCAATATTCCACACTGAATGGAAGCATGTCATTCCTTAAAATTATTCCAGATTCAATGACAAAGATATTCAACATCGTGTTTATTGCAGAAAGTGCAGGCCTCAACATGAACACAAAGCCAAGAAAATTACTTCAAACCTCTCCTCGGAAATAGCCTTTTTTAACAAACTCAGAAGGCGCAATGCAGGCTCCTGGTCTTCCATCACCTTCAACGCATCTCGTATACGGGCAGCTTCTTTGTAATCCTGCACATAATATGGCTCTCAGCTAAAATTACTGGATGGAAGCAAAATTACTGTGGATGACGCCAACTGAAGGCTAAGATTCAAGGCTAAGATACAGGCCCTTAGTTCTCCGTACTCAAATACTATTTAAGCTATTTCCCACAGATCTCCCTGCCAGAGGAAAATCTTCAGTATAACGTCCATTACCTCGCACACTACTGTAAGTCTATTGACAGTAAGCATCATCTTTGGCACTAAGGTAAATTTAAGCAAATAGAAGACATTATCTATCATGCTAAGGTAAACTTCACTAACAGCAGGCGTAATTCCGCACACTACTTAAATTTACCTCGTCTTGAGCCTTGAAAGCGGAACAGTCCATGGAAAAGGCCCTCTTCTCAAGTGTATTACTCAAATTTACCACAAAATAACAATTGCAATGCTTTATTATGAAAATCTACCTGAACATCAATTTTGTGAGGTATGTATGGTTCTCTTCTTACAACTATTTACAAGAAATTGCCTCAACGCAATTCTCAAAGCAAAGACTAGATAAACAAGCCCTGAAAGGGCCTCTGCCCCATCATCCCCTGTCATTCTCAAAGCAAAGACTAGATAAACAAGCCCTGAAAGGGCCTCTGCCCCATCATCCCCTGTCATATTATTATGGAAATGCAGAACCCTAAGCCTCTCGACAGAGGGCAGAAGCTCACAGATGGCTCTAGCAGCCTCCACAGAGATACCATTGTTCATAAAATACAGTTCCTCCAACGTTTTCTGAGATTTCAACAGATTTCAACAGAGACCCGAATGCCCTAACACCCTTCTCACCCAGTGCATTGTCGGAAAGATTCAAGGACCTCAACTCACACCCTTGTAAAACAGATGAAAATATGGTCATTACCTCAAAGGCCTCGGCCTCGGATCTTCCTGCAATAAAATCTGAAAGATCAACATCATTCAGATTTCTCTGAATTTCAATCAAGACTCTCTCTGCAATACTAGCAGAATCGAGACCAAAGCGGCGTATGTCCGATCATAGAAAAATAAATAAAACTAGTAGTCGGCTGCCTTCTCAGTACAATTGGTAAGGACTAACAAGAAAATTATTCAATTTATTTTTTTAAATGAAACAAGTTTGTTTTTTAATGAAACGAGTTGGAGTTGGAGATTTAGTTTCTTCCAAATCCTTTTATTTTCCTATTGAAATTTATATTTATTAAGATAGGATTTCAAAATTTGGAATTAATAAATATCACATGCAATTTTGAAAATTTTTAATTTTAAGTCCTTAAAACAACCTTCTTTTTAAAAATTGATTTTAAATTAGTGATAAAAATACTTCAAAAATAAAATATTATTCAATTAGTTCTAGAGGAGAAACAAGGATTCTCGAAACTTTAAATGTTTTGAAATTTTTCATGAAATTATTTGGAGAAAATTATAAATTTTTATTGTTTAAATTGCATTTCTAAATGTATGAAAAAACTTTAGAACATTGAGATTATATAGATTTAACCACTCAAATTGAAAAAATTCTAGCCTAATCAAAAAGTAGAACTTAAACATACCATCATGAATATGATAAATATCATATAGCTTAAACATTTAGTAATAAGTATTCTATGAAACTTATTTAATTTTGCTTGAAATCTGGTGAAAAATTATTAGATCTATAGATTGAATGGCTAAATTTGTATAATCTAAATGTAGCAGGAGTTTTTTTAGCACACAGAAATGCAATTTAGACAACAGAAAATTGTGATTTTCTCTAAATTTATATTACCAAACAAAAAAAAAAATACCATTTTTTTTTTTACCCCTTTAAAATGGAGGATTTGCCCAAAGAGAGAAAATGTAAATAACGATGAATGCGTGCCATTAAAATTTGTAATAAAGATCAGAGCAAGGACCTGCTTGTATGTATGGAAGGGTGGATTTTAATGAAAAATTTAGGCTGTCATTGCAAAACTGCCTTCTTCTTCCTCTTGGTTTTTCATATACCGAATCCTGCCCCTTCGTTCCTTTTTTAGGTCCTTCACTCGTAGGCGTAATTGCTCCAACACTCCCTCACCCCACTGCAGTTTGGGACAGCCTCTGGCACCCAGGTACTCCAACGGCACACAATGTTCAACACTGGGCAGCTCTTCTAAGTTACAGCACCACCTAACATCAAGTACTCGAAGCTTTGTCAGCTGCGCCAAACCATTTATGCTCTTAAGCTTTACACATCCATATGCCCACAACTCCTCCAAAGATACCAATTTTTGAATACTTGGGAGCTCCTCCACCTCTTCCCACCAGCTAATATCTAGCATTCGTAGTTTCGAAAGACGACCAAGCCCTTCGATTTTCCTCAAATTATCGCAACAAGTCAATTCCAGTTTTATGAGGGTATCTGGCAATGTTCCCACCTCCACCAGATCATCACAAGCAGAAATCTGAAGATGTTGAAGGTTGGGGAAAACATCCCCCGGAAATGATACCTTTGATATTTTTGTTTTGTACAGTCGAAGGTGTTGGAGCCGAAGCATGCACTGGTCAATAGAAGAGTCCAAATTACTCACACTTATTTGCCCTCTCAATTCTGTTAACGTTTCTTTTTCTATTTCAACATTTTTAAGGGGCAGTTCACGTAAGGGACAATTCTTTACTGTCACCTTAGCCAATTGAGTTAAAAGTCCATCTGAAATCGGCAAACATTTCAATTCCTCGATGCAGTCATGGAGCTTCAATTCCTTCAAGTTTTCTCCGAGAGGAGACGGCACCATTTCCAGGAATGGGCAATATAACTTTTCCAGAGACCGTTGGTGGGCAACTTGAGGAGGCAATACTTTAATTTTCCTACAACAGGAAAGATCTATGTATTCAAGCGTGCTGATATCTCCAAGTGTTTCACCAGAGATGGTTAAATTAGAGCAAAACTCCAAATCAAGATATTTAAGTCTGATTAAATGACCGAAGGATATTGGAAGCCCCTCCAAATTGATGGAGCCAGACAGATCGATGTGTTCCAGGTTTGTTAAATCGCCGAAGGAATCTGGCAATGACTTTAAATTTGAACAGTTTGTTAACTTGAGTCGTTTCAACGACCGCAGGTAACAAAATTCCTCTGGCAAAGCTTTGAGATGACTCCTCTCGAGGACAATCAGTTGGAGGTTCTTCAGTTTCCCTATGGACTTTGGTAACTTTGAAAGGGGAGAAATTATAACTAGCTCTCGCAACTTCAAAGGTGCCTGCGAATTGTTCAGGGGTTTCAAATATAAGAATAATTTTGACGATTCTCTTCTACAAAACCTTTCAAATTCGTTGCAGACCCTGTGGTGCCAAATCAATAGCTAGTAAACACGCAAATTTAATTCAACAAATCTATATTTACCTGAGATATGCCTGGCCACAATGTTTTCAAAACGCCCCCAAACACTTGTAAAACCGTTAAATTGTCCATTGGAATCCAGGAAGGCAGAGAATAATAGGGACATTCTTGCCAGCGAAGCCAGACGATATTTGGTGAGTGGACTCTCCTCAAAATGCATTCCAAGTGACCACCTTCAATATCGAGAAGTTGCAACTTCCTATTGTGCACTCTATTGCGAAGTTTCATTGCCTGTTTCCTGAGCAACTCATGACTCCTGTACCATGACATTTCTAAACAAAAGCATTTATACTCGAGATGATCACCATGACCACGAAGAACTGTCTTGATTCCCCGCACTTCGTTTATTACCTGTTCATCATTGAAATCAATGAAGAATTAGCAAGTTTACAAACAAGTTTCTATTGAACAAACTATAAAGGTTTCAATGACATAAGCACTTACATCTGATCGGTGCAAAACATCATCAATGTTCTCTGTTTGAAGTCTAAGACAACGCTGCAATCCAGAAGCCTCCACAATTTCTCTTCCCATGTCTCTAAGGTGACCGTGCATTTTTATCTCATTAGAACTGTCCACCTCGACAAGACATTTGTTTTGTAAATTTTGAAACCCCACCAAACCTTTCCAGCCTGATCCTTCCCATATTCTTATGGCAGTATCCACGTTTTCTCCTATGAAAAAACAAACAATATCTAAGAATATTTGTTGTTCCTCCCTATGAAGTGCATCATAACTGATTTGAAGTGTTTTTTGTATCTCATTTGGAAGTGTTTGTTGAAGTCTATCCAATTGAACTTTCCAGTACTCTTTGTCATTGTTTCCTTTAAGGAGTCCCCCAAACACTTTTAAAGATAAAGGCAATCGATTGCAAGCCTTTACAAATTCACCAACGAGATATTCGAATCCTGGGAGTGGATGGGGCTTGGAGAAAGCATAGGAGCATAACAACTCTCTGGAGTGCTGTAGATCAAGGCCGTTTAACAAATAAATTGATAACTCTTGCACACCTGACCTTGCGAGGACATTCTTGTCACGAGATGTGATCAAAATTAAGCTACTGGAGTGTAGGACATCCCTGAATTTAGGAGGGAGAAGTGCGTTCACCTGGTCCACGTGATCTACGTCATCCAAAACTAGTAATACTTGAGAGGATAGGAGATGCTTACTTATCATTTCTATACCTTGATGACTGTTGTCTATGTGTAGATCCAAATGCATCATATACCTAAGAAGTCTACTTTGCAAAGACTCTAGTGAGCTTTTGGCAGCATTTTCTCTTACTTCGGATAAAAAGCAGGATTTATTGTAACTTGAACTCTTTCTGTTGAAGAACTCTTTAGCCAGCGTTGTCTTTCCAACTCCACCCAACCCCACGATGCCCACGACCTGAATTTTTCCGTTTTGCTGCTGCGACAATACTTTAGTTTCAAAATCTTTTACCGTCTCATCCAAACCCGTAGGATATTCGGCAACATTCAAGTGTGTCTTTTTACGTTTTTTCAGCACGCCTTCAACGACCTTATCTAACAGCTCACCCTCGTCGCTGGTTATTCAGAGTAAAAAATAAATAGAACTATTAGCAAGAAAGTAAATAAAACTATAGGTAAACATCTATCAGATACTACATATGATTTGGGCTTCTCACCCATTAAACGCCTCCAGATCTAACCCACTTATTTGGGCAACACGAGAAAGAGCGTTTCTCCAATTTTCAATAGTGGTGGAGTCGTATCGCCGCTTAAATTCCTGTGTTTTCTTCATTTCGAGTTTGTGCAGAGCTTGAGCATACACTCCATCTTTTCCCTGCGTCCACCGAAGATGATCAGGCCTCACATGGTAAAACACCGGAATAATAGGAGTCCCCGACTCCAACATCTGAAGGAGCTCGTCCAAGCACCAGGGTGATTCTGCATATGTAGAAGAGAAGATTGCCACGTGGACAGACGCGGTTCTAATAGCGTTTTGTATTTGACTATTTAAGTTTTCTCCCTCCTGCATCTCCTCTTTATCTAGAAATACTCGAAGTCCATAAGAAATAAGACGACGGTATAAATGACTTGCTAAGGTTTTCTTGACATCTGGACCACGATGATTTATGAAAACATCGTAGTAGGAATCGGCATAGTAGGTATCAGCAGCTGTGGAGGTGGAGGTGGAGGTTGAGGCAGCCATAGCTATTGAAAAATAGGAATATAAATAAAAAGCTTGGGATAATCGATACAATTGCAGGCAGGAGATTAGAGAGAAGTTTGAGATGAACCTATAAGTTCTGGGGAAGATTGCAATGGAAGGATGATGGTGGTGCAATGGTACTTGAGAGGAGACGATGGCCGTCTCTTTCAATCATTATGTTGGAAATGTCGACCTTGGATCGCCTCAAATCTCCTCAACACTATTTCTTTGTGTTAATATCACGAGTCAAGGATAGATGGCCGTCTCTTTCAATCATTATGTTGGAAATGTCGACCTTCCACCTAGTTGATGAGATCACCTAGCCTAACTAACGGTTCTAATGACGAGTTGGTGGCACATAGAAATGCCGAGTTGGTGGCACATAGAAAGTAAAGCATCCGGAAACTAGTGGCACTTAGACGATTGACGTCAAGTCCTCCCGACTGACGGGGGAGCGGGGATGAAAGGAAAGCGTGGAAAAATTGAGCTCACGCTGGAGAGGACGCTTTAAAAAATCCTCCAATTTTCTCCTCATTAAATAAAATTTCCCCTCATTACTTTCAAGTCAAGTCAATACACTCCTTTCTCTGTAATTGCCTTGCTATTTCCTTCGGTATAATTAATTGCCTTGCGATTTCCTTCGGTGTAATTGCCTATAAAATTTCCCATCATTACTTTCAAGTCAAGTCAATACACTCCTTTCTCTGTAATTGCCTTGCAAGTTCCTTCGGTATAATTAATTGCCTTGCGATTTCCTTAGGTGTAATTGGCTATGGTAGTTTTTTATATGGTAGTTTTTCCCCGCAGTGTTTTATATGGTAGTTTTCCTCTCTTTCCAACTCAGAGTTTGAAGCGAGCGACTTTTCGACGAGAAAATTGTGGGATAACTTTACTGAAATTCTCCCGATTTTTTCGCCATTAAAGTCATGTCAATATGTACAGTTCATGATTTGGAGGAAAATCCTCCAATTTTCTCTTCATTGAAGAAAATTTTCACCCGATTACTTTCAATTCAAATCAATACACTCCTCCGTAATTGCCTTGCAATTTCCTTCTGTGGAAAATCCTCCAATTTTCTCTTCATTGAAGAAAATTTTCACCCGATTACTTTCAATTCAAATCAATACACTCCTCCGTAATTGCCTTGCAATTTCTTTCTGTGTAATTGCCCCATTTTTTCGGCGAAGTCAAATCAGTACAGAAAGATTGAGGCTAAAGGAATATTCCGATTTTCTCTTTATTTAAGAAAATTTCGCCCATGGTAATTTCAAAGGTTAATCAGTGAAAGTGACAATTATATGGTGGTACAGTAATTTCTTAATATGATTAGATAAATGTTAAAAAGTAAACACATTAACTGATGCATTCAAAATTACAAGGAAGTTATAAAAAGTAAATCACATTTATTAATTTGGGAGGATGACTAAGAATATGCTAGCATCTTCAATTGTTGGCCATCAGATTAGAATTTTAGATTAAAAAGTGATTAATTGTGCCCCATCTCCAATAGGTGACGTAACAAACCAATATTATAATGTAGAATATATTTTTGGAGAAAAACTGTTTACGTGGTTTCAAAACATCCATATACACAATTTTTCTTCAAAAATATATTCAACATTATATTTTTTATTGGTAAAAACTTACATTATCAAAAACTCAATATTATTTTATGTTTATAGCCTAATATATTTTATGTTTACAACGTTATTTTTGTCCCCATTTTAATTTTATATGACGAAAACCTGTGAGGTGCAAAGGCTTTCTATCTTGGAGGAGAGCGAGTGATGGTGCCAAAATACCTGAGCAATTGCAGCGAGCATTACTTTGTATATGATGAATGTACGGAGCATTGTTTTGCATTATTTTGTTCCCATTTTAATTTTATATGACAAAAGCCGTGCAAAGGCTTTCTATCTTGGAGGGGAGCGAGTGATGGTGCCAAAATCCTGAGCAATTGCAGCGAACATTACTTTGTATATGATGAATGTATGGAGCATTGTTCGGCATTTGATGAGTGTTTTTAACATGAACAAAGATTTTTTCCCTTTTTCATTTTAATATTGTTTTTATAATGAAACGAATTGTGAAGAGTACTAAGAAATTGTCCTAAACATAATCAATTAGAATTTGGATTAACTTTCGTGATTATTATATTATGTTGGAAACGTAATCTATTAGAGTTACTGATTAGAGAGAATGTTAACCGTCAAGTCAAGTTACTGTAATGGTTATTGGAGTTTGGAAGACGAACCAAAAGTTCATATCAATATATATATTCACTTATATTAATCCTAATCTTATGGTTAGTAATGGGAGATGCTCGTCCTCCCTCTCAAATTAATGAATGGGATTTAATGTTCATAACTTCCTTGCATTTATAAATGCATCCCTTAACCTATTTACTTTTTCACATTGGAGTAAGCTAACTAGGGAGTAATATTCCCTCTTTTCAGTCAAAAAAATGGGCCTGAATCCGAGATGCTCAAAAAATCGATCAGACTTCTAGATCGATAGGAAATTCAAAACTGCATGGCCAGAAAATGTACCAAAAAAGTAACTAGGGAAGGAAGATTGCTTCCCATTTAGCCCACTCCTTTTCACATTTACCTAATCATATTAATGAATTACTATTTAGCCATCTGATTACCACATTTACATAATTAATAAAGATTAATATCCACACAACCTTTTTATTTCCATGTTTAAATCATTACATCAACCTCACCACCACGGATTACACGTATCATAAGTTAGCTTTTATGGGATGTTTGGCCTGCATTCAATTAAAAAAAAGTTATGCCATATCATTAATGCGTTCAATTTAAAGAGTTATTACTAGTTGGCGTTTCATATTATCTCCACCTTTTTGTGATCATATATACAATATTTGCGTTCAATTTAAAGCTATTATTGGTTGGGGTTGCATATTATGCACGCATTTTTGTGATCATATACCTACACATACAATATCCATATTATAGTATGGTAAATGGTTGCAGACCCAACGGATGTATTGGAGCACAATCTAGAGATATGGCTATTGTAAAGAGGGTTGTGGACCACTCTATTAGATTCATAATGAAGAAAATCAACAGAAATATAATGGAAATAATAGAAGCAATCAAGAAACCATGATGAACAGAGATAAATAAACATTGGCAGAAAAGGCATACTCTATATTCATCAATGCTTCAAATAATCATGTACATAAACATACATATATAATACAAGAAGACCATAACTGTCATGTAATTGTATAACAGTTAGGTAAACTAACTAACTTATGATTAGAGTTTTAATATCCCCCCTTAATCATAAGTTCGTTCTTGCCTGAAAAATTGTCACTACTTGATAATCACATGTGTCAAGGGAATATTCAAAGGGCTGGTTGAAGATTCTCTCTGAACTCTGAAAAAAAATAGTAGAAGTTGATGTCTTCTACTAAATTGGTGGTTTAAGGTTGACCATAAACTCATCTGGTGGTTTTGGGATGACCACAAACCAATCTGGTGGTTTCAGGATGACCACAAACCGATCTGGTGGTTTCAGGATGACCACAAACCGAATGTCTAGCAGATGATGATGTCTTATACTAAATGGCATGGTTTTAAGTTGACCATAAACTAACAAGAGCTCAAGGCTCAAAAATATGAAAATGTAACAAGCAGAACTTCATGTCTTCTGCTCAATTGGTGGTTTTAAGCTGACCACAAACTATCAACGAAAATATGTTCAAGAACAAGACTGCATACTAGAAACTAGGTTGCATACTTGATCATCTGTTCACAGGCTCTGAATAAAACTTGGAATGTAATACCCTGTTTCCCCCAGTCTATAAAAATAACTATATTGGTCAAGAACTATGGCAAACTCAAAGATGTGAATGTTTGATTTGACGGACCTTTGTATAAAAGGTCAATGAATATAAATTATGTTATGAATATGTGTTGCATGACTGCTGGGAGGGGGATGTGCTAAAGGAGACCACGATGGCTAATGAGAGGTGGTGGAAGGGACCTGGAATGGTTGAGTTAACTTCCACCGAGACAATATCGTACTGGTTTTTACTTGCTCAAAGACCAAAGCAAATCTCTGACCCTGGAATGGATTTCCCGTCAGATTGGTAGGTGGGAAGGCTCCTCAAGAGTTAATGAGGGGATGGGGGTGAACCGTCCATCCGTAACATCTCTCAGACCTGACCACGGACGACGAAATTCGCGCCACACGCAACCTTGCAGAGAAAAAAGGCAAGAGAGGAAATGTGGTAGCAGAGGAGGGGGGGAGAGCGTGCACGACAGGGATCACGGAAGAGAACTGGAGAAAACCCTGGAAACACAGGGAGTTCTAAACAGAGGAGAAGGAGAGTAACCTTCGTCCTTGACTCCCGTTGAGCTAGAAGTAGGAGACTAAACCTCATAGCATCGTGGTATAGCTCAGGGGTGGCTAGTGGTAAATCTGTTTGGAGTCATTGAGCCTATGGTTGGGTGGAAACGAGCACCCCTCTCAGCAGTTGCATCACGCCTAGTAGATATGATAAGTGTTTTATGCCTTGTATTTTGAATTGAATATCATGAATACATGCTCATGTTTATATGCCCATAATGATTTCTGTGTAGAATGAATGCCTGGTGTTTTAGACTGGAAATAATGGATGCATGTGTATACTTACATACCATAGTTGGTTTCTGTACAAATGATTAAGTTTGGGGCATGAGTTCGCTCCACCGAGAATCGTCTTGTTTTCTTGATTCCCATAATATTCTGGGAAGACTCCTCGAGAGTACTCTTCCCTGGGGATTACCCCATAAACCTTGGAACCGTACCGAACCCTTACCCAGAGACTTGACTAAGATCAGGGATGACTTCCCAAGAACCGTCTGAAGGTTCATGCGATTCGGGTCTAGAAACCTTATGCAAGGAAGAGTAGCTCTCTAAGGTCTCAGAGTCGTGGGAGTTTGAAGCTCCGAGATGTTGAATTTCGTGATTCAAGCTCAGAAGGGATAGCGAGTCTAATTATAGAAAGAGAATACCCTATCGTTTGGTAGATAAATGGTCGGAATCCTTTCGGAAATACCCCAGATCTGTCAAGATCGATGGATCTAGAGAAGGAGCACAGGCATTAACACCTCAACCCCTTTCAGCCTTCTCAAGTAGCGATGGGATCCAGGACCGTAGATCCAAGGCTCTGACGAAGCTCTATTGACCGTCGATCTTAGCCTTCGCACAAGCAGGAGAGTATCATTTCGCTGACTCGCGGCTTGGAGTGGTCAAGGGTAGGACTACACGAACTCATGATTCGCGAGATGGCGATGTGATCGTGGTCGTTGGATCCAAGCCACGGGAGAACCGTTGGATCAGAACCTCTATGTGGTATCGCGTATCGGGGGTTCAAAGGTTGAAAGAATCTCTTTTCGACTACAGAAGTTGCGAAGTGACGAGCATCGAGGGCTCGTGCGAACACGTGGCACCTCCGTTAGGTGGGGACCGTGTAGTGGGCAGGTGGCGTAACAACGAGCGCCCAGAGAAAAATGGAAGCGGGTGACAGGTGGAGGACACTTGTCGCCTAGGAAAGAGTCAACCCATTGTTGACTTATCATATCTCGGGGATTCACAAAGGAGGAGCACGAGGGCTCAACACTCCAACTCGCAAAGTCGCGAGATGCAAGTAGCGCTAATATTTAGCCTCGGAAGCGGGTGACAGGTGGTGGACACATGTCTCCTAGGAAAGAGTCCACCCATTGTTGACTTATCATGGTTTGGGGTTTCACGGGATGAAGAAGTTTCCCCTCGATCGCTAAGGTCGCGAGACGCCGAGAGCCGAGGTCTCGTGCGACGGGCGGAAATGACACAGCTTGTAAGTAGAGTACAGCGGAGGAGACAAGTGGCGTGTATGCGTCGCTTTGGCAAAGTCCACACTATGTTGACCTATCGTGTATCGAGGATTCGCAAAGGAAGAGCACGAGGGCTCAACACTCCAACCCGCGAGGTCGCGAGCTACGAGAAGTGCTAGTGTTTAGCCTAGCCTATGGTTATATGTAGCAGGCGCTAGTGAGGAGGGAGCCATACCCGTATCGCATCTCGGGTATCGACATTTGGAGAAAGAGGAGTCGAGAACCTTGACTCTCCAACCAACGAGTTGCGAAAGGCGCTTGCGCTAAGGCCAGATTGTGGTCATTTGGAGGAGGATAAGGGAAGGGATGTTCTGCGCTAGGTCCCGTAGAAATTTAGGGATTTTGTCCCTCGAAGAAAAAGACGAAAAATCTAGGTTGTCGTAGTGGGTTTGTGACAAATTGGTATCAAAGCATGGTTACAACACTTGGTCTGCTTGGGCTCATGAACGAGTTGCGCAGAAATTCCATTTGAAGTACTCTTAAAAGGAGTAACCCTCTATCTTAACCCCCTTTATCAAAAGTTGAAGTTAAGAATGAAAATTCTTATTGTGTGTATGCATTTGAAAAATATGAATTATGCGTTGGTTATAAATGAATATAAATATTGACTAACAACAAGTGTTTTTCCTACACACAAGTGGATGATCAACCGCGAGAAACTGCAGACGCGTAGCATGGTGACGCACCACGAAGTGAGGGATGGCTCCCACAATAGAGATGAAGAGTCTGACGAAAGGAGAGCGGTAGAGACCCCTCCAGATCTAGCTGAGATTGTGAGGAGCCTCATGGTCGAACTACAGAGCTGCAAGGTCGACAACGAGAGGTTGATAAAAGAGCAAGAGAAGAAAATGAAAATTAATGCAGTTTTTTTGCAGAGTTTATCCGACATACAAAGACAATTGCAACATGGACCTGACACCAGTCACGCGAATCGACGACAGACAAAGAAAATTTGAATTCCACCTGAGATATGGAAACGTGGTCTTTTAAGTGGCCACACTGGGAAGAGCACCTCAAGAAAGGTCCACCCCAGAGATAAGGGACAAGTGTCGGATGATTCCTCTGGAAAGGAAACTGGCGACTCAGAGGGATCTTCTAGTAGTAGAACTAGTTCTTATTCCCAAAGAAAACGGAAGAGGCAAAAACATTCCAAAAGTCATCATCTCTAAGAATTCAAGAAGGCCAAACCACCCTCTTTCGATGGTGAAATAAAGAAGGGGGAGGAAGCGGAGGCCTGGTTGCTTGGACTAAAGAAGTATTTCAGAATCCATGACTTCTCAAAAAACTTGAAGGCCCAAGTAGCCACTTTCAACTTGAATGGAAAGGCTTCCATTTGGTGGGAAGACCTTAAGAATGTAAAAGGGATTCACGAAGAGGACCTATCTTGGGAATGGTTTGATAAATACTTCGGGAAGAAGTATCTGTCAGAAAAGTATTTCGATGAAAAGACTAAAGAATTCTATGAACTCAAGCTGGGGAAACTCACCATAGAGGAATATGTCAGCAGATTCCTTGAGTTGTTGAGGTACGTACCCTATATAAAAGAAGAAAAGGCAAAGGTGCAACGATTCATCAGTGGACTACCTAAGGACTATCAGAACATGATTGAGTTTGACGAGCCAAAGACCCTAGAAGACACTATCCAAAAGGAAAGATATTGTTATGAATAGCTTGGGCATCAGACAGAACCTCGCGAAAGCTGGAAGAAGAAGAATAGTTCGAAATTCCAGAAAAAGGGGTTTAAATCCCCAAGATTTAAAAACTATAAAAAGGACTTAAGGATGAGCTTCCCAACCCGAAGTGTACATCAACAAAATTTCCCCTCCCAGAGAGGAAATAAACCTTCTGGATCTACCCCAGGAAATATTGATAACCCAAAGAGAGAACCCTTGAAATGTTGGGGTTGTGGAGAAGAACATCTACTAAGGGATTGCCCGCATTGAAAACAGAACAGTTGGAGAATTTACAACGTTCAAGAAGCTATCACCGTCAATGACGTGGCCAGGAGTGTGTCGCAAATTTATGCAGCCTTGGATAATAAACAAGCTGACCACCAAGCTTCAGTGGTGGAGATGGAAGGTATGATCACCAACAATCTAGTGTCTATTCTAATTGACCCTGGTTCAAATTTGAGTTATATAGCTCCTAAGGTTGTTGATAAGTGTAAATTACAGCCACATAAACACGCCAAGCCATGGTTGGTACAGTTAGCCACTGGAACCAAAAGAAAGGTAGCGGAGGTCATACCAGCTTGCCAATTCACTATGGGTGAATTCCCCACCCAAGAAACCCTTAACATACTACCCTTAGGATCATATGACCTGTTGATTGGTATGGACTGGCTAGCCACATATAAAGCCAGACTGGACTGTTACCATAAAACCTTAGAATGTGTAGGTGAAGAAGGAAGAAGGATAACCCTTCGAGGGATCCAAAAACCTGTCTCAGTGAGACGAATATCAGCCCTTCAAATGAGAAAGTATTGTAGAAAGGGATGCCCACTTTATGTGATACAAGTGTTGGAATAAGTTGAAGATGACAAACCAAGCCTCAAAGACCACCTCACACTAAGAGAATATAGAGATGTATTTCCGGAAGAGGTATCGGGTCTACCTTCGAGAAGGAACATTGACTTCTCGATAGAACTTGCACCAGGAGCGGTGCCAGTGTCTAGCACACCCTACAGGATGAGCACACCTGAGTTAGTTGAGCTTAAATTACAACTAAAAGAAATGATGGATAAAGGCTATATCCAGCCCAACGTGTCTCCATGGGGAGCACCAGTTCTGTTTGTAAAGAAGAAAGATGGTACCCTCCGACTATGCATAGATTATAGACAACTCAATAAGGTTACCATAAAGAACAAGTACCCCTTACCTAGGATCGATGACTTGTTCGATCAATTGGGAGGTGCTTCCATTTTCTCAAAGATTGACTTGAGATCTGGATACCATCAAGTTCGAATAAAGGGTGAAGACATCCACAAAACTGCCTTCAAGACGATATATGGTCACTATGAGTTTGTAGTAGTACCATTTGGATGAACCAATGCCCCTGCCACTTTTATGTGTTTGATGAACAATGTGCTCAGCAAATTCCTAGACAAATTTGTACTAGTTTTTATTGACGATATATTAATTTACTCCAAGAATAGGGAGGAACATGAGGAACATCTTAGACATGTGCTTCAAGTGCTAAGAGACCATCAACTCTATGCCAAATTTAGCAAGTGCGACTTTTTCCAGAAGCAAATACATTACTTGGGCCATGTCATATCTAAAAAAGGAGTAGCAGTAGACCCTGACAAGATTAGGTCTATCATGGAATGGCCTACCCCAAAGGACGTTTCAGATATCAGATCCTTTATGGGCTTAGCAGGATACTATAGGAGATTTCTAAAAGGATTCTCCAAGATTGGTTGTCCAATCACTGCCCTCCAGAAGAAGGCAGCTAAATTCACGTGGACACAAGAATGTGAAGAAGATTTCAATCCCTAAAGCATCTACTGACCCACACACCCATGTTGAAGATCGTCGATCCCGAAGCTGACTTCCTCGTGTGCACAGATTCCTTCAAGGAAGGGCTCAGAGGAGTCCTTATGCAAGGAGGAAGTGTAGTCTTCTATGAATCCCAAAAATTGAATGAGCATGAAGTCAACTATGTGACCCATGATCTAGAGCTGGCCGCCATAGTGCACGCCTTAAAAATGTGGAGGCGTTACCTCCTGGGAAGGAAATTTGTACTTATGACAGACCATTGTGGATTGCGATATATGTTTGACCAACCAAATCTCAATGCCAGACAAGCTAGGCGGATGGTTCTCCTTAGCGAATTTGATTTTGAAATCAAACATGTTAAAGGAAAGGAAAATAATGTGGTCGATGCCCTTAGCAGAAGTATGAAAACGATTCACCTGGCAGCAGTGAGCACCTGCAAGACGAATGTCAAGAAAAGAGTCAGGAATGCACAAGAAATAGACACATTCTTCCAAACTGTGACCTCGTACTTGGAGCAAGAAACCACAAGGATAAAGTATGAAGGCTACCAGATGATAGATGGAGGTCTGCTAACTTATAGAAACAGATTGTATATTCCAGATTGTGACGACTTGAAGAGGTTCATAATGGATGAACTACATAAAATACCCTATACTGGTCATCCAGGATACCAGAAGATGATCACGGCCACTAGGAAACAATTCTATTGGCCTCGATTGAAGAAAGACATAACTGAGTACTTAGCCAAATGCATAGAATTCCAACAGGTTAAAGCAGAACACCGACACCCAACAGGATTATTACAACCTCTACTAATCCCGGAATTGAAATGGGAAACCATTTCCATGGATTTCATCACTGGATTACCAATATCGACCAAACAAAATGACGCCATCATGGTAGTGGTGGATAAACTGAGAAAGTCCGCTCATTTTATCCCTGTCAAGTCGACTTGCAAGGCAATAGACATCGCCAACGTATTCATGAAGGAGATATTCAGACTACATGGTATGCCTAAAGAGATTGTGTCTGAGAGAGACACAAAATTTACTTCCAACTTTTGGAAATCCTTGATGGTTGGTCTGGAGACCAAATTACTGTTTAGAAAAGCCTATCATCCTCAAATTGATGGACAGACGAAAAGAGTGAACCAAATATTAGAAGACATGCTAAGGATGCATGTAATGCATCAACCCAAAAAATGGGAAGATTACCTGCCACTTGTGGAATTCGCCAACAACAATGGCTACCAAGAATCCCTGAAGATGAGCCCCTTCGAAGTCCTCTATGGTAGACCGTGCAACACTCCAGTCAGTTGGAGTAATCACATGAACAGAGTTGCTATTGGACCTGACATGTTGAAAGAAATGGAACAACAAGTGACTCAGATAAAACAAAATCTAAAGGTCGCTCAGAACAGACAGAAAAGTTACGTCGATCGAAAGAGAACTCCAAGAGAATTCAAGATGGGAGACCACATATATCTCAGAGTTAGGCCTAAGAAGAGTTCCCTGAGGATGGGAGCTTGTGCCAAGTTGGCACCTTAGTATTGTGAACCCTTTGAAGTTCTAGATAGAGTGGGACCTGTAGCCTATAGGCTAGCACTTCCTCCCACAGTAAAAGCACATAATGTTTTCCATGTTTCATTATTGAAAAATATGTACATGATTCTAATCATATAATTAATTGGTCTGTGATCCAGGTGGAACCGAAAGGAGAATTCCTGCCAGAACCTCAATGCATACTAGACAGAAAGGAAACCCCACTCAGGAACCGAACCATTGCACAGGTCAAGGTGCAGTGGAAACATTTTGGCCCAGATGAGGCTACATGGGAAATGGAATATGCCATGAAACAGGCATATCCAATTTTGTTTACTTCTATACATACATGTCATATTGATATATAGAACATCGAGGACGATGTTCCTTTAAGGGGGAGGGAATTGTAACACCATGTTTCCCCCAGTCTGTAAAAACAACTATATTGGCCAAGAACTATGACAAACTCAAAGATGTGAATGTTTGATTTGACGGACCTTTGTATAAAAGGTCGATGAATGTAAATTATGTTATGAATATGTGTTGCATGATTGCTGGGAGGGGGATGTGCTAAAGGAGACCATTATGGCTAATGAGAGGTGGCGGAAGGGACCTGGAATGGTTGCATTAACTTCCACCGAGCCAATACCGTACTGGTTTTTACTTGCTCAGCGACCAAAGCAAATCTCTGACCCTGGAATGGATTTCCTGTCAGATTGGTAGGTGGGGAGGCTCCTCAAGAGTTAATGAGGGGATGGGGGTGAACCACCCATCCGTAACAGCTCTCAGACCTGACCACAGACGACGAAATTCACACCACACACAACCTTGTAGAGAAAAAAGGCAAGAGATGAAATGTGGTAGCAGAGGAGGGGAGGAGAGCGCATGCGACAGGGATCACAGAAGAGAAATGGAGAAAACCCTGGAAATGCAGGGATTTCTGAACATAGGAGAAGGAGAGTAACCTTCGTCCTTGACTCTCGTTGAGATGGAAGTAGGAGACTGAACCTCAAAGCATCGTGGTCTAGCTCGGGGGTGGCTAGTGGTAAATCTGTTTGGAGTCACTAAGCCTACGGTTGGGTGGAAACTAGCACCCCTCTCAACAGTTGCATCATGCCTAGTAGATCTGATAAGTGTTTTATGCCTTGTATTTTGAATTGAATATCATGAATACATGCTCTTGTTTATATTCCCATAATGATTTCTGTGTGGAATGACTACCTGGTGTTTTAGACTGGAAATAATGGATCCATGTGTATACTTACATACCATAGTTCGTTTCTATACAAATGATTAAGTTTGGGGCATGAGTTTGCTCCACCGAGAATCGTCTTGTTTGCTTGATTCTCGTAATATTCTGGGAAGACTCCTCGAGAGTACTCTTCCCTGGGGATTACCCCATAAACCTTGGAACCATACCGAACCTTTACCCAGTGACTCGACTAAGATCAGGGACGACTACCCAAGAACCGTCTGAAGGTTCATGCGATCCGGGTCTGGAAACCTTATGCAAGGAAGAGTAGCTCTCTAAGGTCTCGAACTCGTGGGAGTTTGAAGCTCCGAGAGGTTGAATTTTTTGATTCAAGCTCAGAAGGGATAACGAGTCCAATTATAGAAAGAGAATACCTTATTGTTTGGTAGACGAATGATCGAAATCCTTTCAGAAATATCCTAGATCTGTCAAGACCGATGGATCTAGAGAAGGAGCACATGCATTAACACCTCGACCCCTTTCATCATTCGCAAGTAGCGATGGGATCCAGGATCGTAGATCCAAGGATCTGACGGAGCTCTATTGACCGTCGATCTTAGCCTTCGCATAGGTAGGAGAGTAGCATTTCACTGACTCACGGCTTGAAGTGGTCAAGGGTAGGACTGCATGAAATCACGATTCATGAGATCGCGATGTGATCGTGGTCGTTGGATCCAAGCCATAGGAGAACTGTTGGATCAAAACCTCCGCGTGGTATCGCGTATCGGGGGTTCAAAGGTTGAAAGAATCTCTTTTCGACTGCAGAAGTTGCGAAGTGACAAGCATTGAGGGCTCATGCGAACATGTGGCACCTATGTTAGGTGGGGATCGTGTAGTGGATAGGTGGCGTAACAACGAGCGCCCAGAGAAAGGTGGAAGCAGGTGACATGTGGAGGACACTTGTCGTCTGGGAAAGAGTCAACCCATTGTTGACTTATCGTATCTTGGGGATTCGCGAAGGAGGAGCACGAGGGCTCAACACTCCAACTCGCGAAGTCGCGAGATGCGAGTAGCGCTAGTATTTACCCTCAGAAGAGAATGATAGGTGGTGGACACATGTCACCTGGGAAAAAGTCGACCCATTGTTGACTTATCGTGGTTCGGGGTTTCGAAGGATGAAGAAGTTGCCCCTCGATTGCTAAGGTTGCGAGACGCCGAGAGCCGAGGTCTCATGCGACGGGCGACAGCGACACAACTCATAAGTAGAGTACAACAGAGGAGATAAGTGGCGTGTATGTGTCGCTTTGGCAAAGTCCACGTAACGTTGACCTATCGTGTATCAGGGATTCACAAAAGAAGAGCACGAGGGCTCAACACTCCAACTCGTGAGGTCGCGAGCTAGGAGTAGTGCTAGTATTTAGCCTAGCCTACGGTTATATGTAGTAGGCGCTAGGGAGGAGGGAGCCACATCCGTATCACATCTCGGGTATCGACATTTGGAGAAAGAGGAGTCGAGAGCCTTGACTCTCCAACCAGCGAGTTGCGAAAGGCGCTTGTGCTAAGGCCAGGTTGTTGTCATTTGGAGGAGGATAAGGGAAGGGATGGTCTGCGCTAGGCCCTGTAGAAATTCAGGGATTATGTCCCTCAAAGAAAAAGATGAAAAATCTAGGTTGTCGTAGTGGGTTTGTGACATGGAACCTGACTCAAAATTAAACTTGGAACCTGACTCAACTAGATTTCCCCCTTGTCAGGGACAAGTGGTTCCAATTCCCTTGACCATCATTCACAAGTATGGACAAGAAGAGATACAACACTGTAAAATGGAAAAAGTGAATCAAACTGTGTTCCGGCGGAGTCTGAAGACTCGATCTTCAACTCAGAAGACTACATCAACTGGGCCCCTATCATACCCTATATCATTAAATCTTGAAAAACATTCATGTCCATCAACTGTAGAAATATCTCCAATCAAGTACGACTATACTTGTGTATAAATCCGACGATAAGAATGCTCCAATAAATTGTCTTACAAACGCCAACGCCAATTCCCTAACCATTCAAAATGAATATGTTTCCACTTGCGCTTTTGACACCTTACTGAAGGGTGATTTGTCTTCCCACAAAATCTGCATGGGTGAAGATCAAAACAATTTGACTTATCATGGCCAAACCGGTGACAGTGTTTGCACTGTATGGGTTTTTCATCCGACCAATTATCATGATTTGGAATATCTGTAACAACATCATCATCAACAATATCCTGTATCTGTTCCTTACCAATATCCTCAAGCTCTGTCTTCTTATCATCATTCAAAAAACCTCCACTCACAAAGCAAATAGGTCGTTATAATTAGGAATGTGAAAAAGGTTGTCAGCATTCTTTACATATTCTAGTCCATATCTATTTTGTTTAAATCGTAATTCTTCCCATGGTCGAACAATTCTAATTTCTTTGCCACATTTATCCGCAACTTTTCCTGACATAGAGACTTTATCCAACTCATCTTTATCTTTATGTTTATGAGTGTCATCACTAGTCAACTGAGCATCTTCATTATTTTCATCTTTGATGTCATTTTGGTTGTTGAAATCACATTGTTGTTGTCGAAGAAAACTTAACTCATCAGATAACATTTTGTTTTGAAGTTTGAACATATCAATCTTCGCGTGCGTTACTTGTAAACAAGTAATCACTGTACTAAGGGTGCACTTGTTTATTGCAATTGTAGATTCCGTAGTTGAGTTAATTAATGTGCGCAATATTGTAAATATTTCTTCAATTCTTGCCATTTGTTTGTATGTTGATGCCACAAAGTTCAATTTTGTATCCTATTGTGCATGCGAAGAGCAATCGTTCCTTGTATGAATGATGCTAAAAAACTACAAGATATGTATCCTGTTGTGCATGCCAAGAGCAATCATTCGTTGAATGCTGCCAAAAACTACAGGATAACCAATGACTTAGACACACACAAAGATCCTAAGAGGAACCCCTTATTCAATTTCAGGTAGGTCTACAACTTAAACAATAACACCAAATACAATTTGTTAACCTTTTTTTTTTTTTTTACAACTACCTTATAACTCCATTACAAAAAGCATATTGACAAAGGCTCTTAACAATAGTTCTTATAACTCCTCTACCAAAAGAAACCCTTTATAAAAGATTTGATAATCTTTTTTTATCTCAATTACATATATTATTGGACCATGCTTTCTGCAAAAGCTTCTTCTCCAAATATTAAATTCCAAGCCATTTAAAAAATGAAATTTTATTTTTGTATGGTCAAGAAAAGACTATAATAAATTGATAGTCAAACTTGGTTCCAAGATATTCATTCAATGATTTTATGGCATCTGCACACTACCAATTCCTTCACTAGCTTGAACCCAAAAACTTGTTTGATTTCTTTATCATAAGGTTTGGTAAAATTTACCGTGAGTAACTGTAAGAAGCGATGCTGCTCACATATTCTCATGTGCTCCTTCAATACCAAAGACTACTCGGGTGTTGATTAGAGGAGCTTATAGTAGCCTTTGAACCGAAGTATTTGCAGAGAACAAGGGAGCCTGAACAGGATGCACATCAGCAAGAAGGTGGATTTTACCCCACAACGATGGCTCTCAAATTAGTTGATGTATCATTCATTTCCAGCCAATCATTCGTTCAAGATTCCATGATCCTTTGACTCGAAATGGTTGTCCTTCTTTATTTTAATTCGCGGGCAACCAACCAAACAACATGAAACGACCAAATTCCAGCACAAACTACAGTTTTAGTTTTCTATTCGCAGGCAAGAAGAGGAGGCCGAATGCAATACTCCCAACATATATATTGCTCACAAAGATAACTCTGGTCTTTAAAAACAAAATATAAACTATGTGTGACTTATCAACACGCCCAATTCGCAGATCTAATGTATATTTTGGAAAACCCTTGTCTTTAAAAACGAAATATAAACTATCATATCTTGGCCTATTTAGAAAATCTTTTGCCTATGTACATCGACCCTTTATTTTATTGACAAATGGAAAGATCAACAATTACCCATTACCTAGTTGTAGATTCTCCTTCACATGCTCGCGCTCTCTCATGCGAAGGGCTCCCTATACCTCTAATTTCCTTCACACGATAACGAGGCCTCTTCTTTCTTTGGTTCCACAAACCAACAAACGGTTCGCTTCCTTCACATTGATCGCAAACAGTCTAGTGACTTTCTCTTCCACACACCTTTCCCATACACTGGTGGCTCCTTCACTGGATCACACAATCCCTTTAATGTCTCCTTCACTAGCTTGCTCCTTGGTTCCTCTTTTCTTCATCTACCATGGAAAACTACCATGGTGCTACCAGGCCCATAAGATCAGTATCATGCTCTAATACCACTGTTAGATTCATAATGAAGAAAATCAACATAAACATAATGGAAATATTAGAAGCAATCAAGAAACCATGATGAATAGAGATAAATAAACACTGGTAGAAAATGCATACTCTGTATTCATCAATGCTTCAAATAATCATGTACATAGACATACATATATAATACAAGAAGACCATAACTGTCATGTAACTATATAATAGTTACGTAAACTAACTAACTTATGATTAGAGTTTTAACACACTCATTGGAGCACAATTAGTGACCAGTTTTTTTGGCATATTGTAGTGGGAAGAATACTAAGTAGGCAAAGCATGAGAAGGTAAAATTTATGGAATTGGTTTCCCCTAAATCTAAATCTAAATTACATTGAAATTTTATGAGAGGAATTTATGTTTTACTATTTTATTTTCTGAATTTTATATTTAATATGATTTAGGTTTTGTGAGGGATTTAAGTTTTAGTGTTTTATGTTTGTGTCTTTATTTTTTGAGTTTTATATTTAATATGATTTAGGTTTTTTGATGAGGGATTTAGGTTTTATGATTTTATGTTCTGAATTTTATATGTGGATGCATGCAACCACACAGTCATTCCTTCAATTACTTCATTTTCGAGCCACCTCATAGAATCAGACTTTGAAAATTGTAATGTTAAATTATACTAGGATTTATGTTAGGATTAGGATTATGTTACATGTAAGTAATTTAAAGCCTATCAGCGTTAATCAGCCTAAAGGCGTATACCTATTAACAATGGGTAGATTTAATAGGGGTTTAGTGCTTAATAAGTTTTCTATGGACATGATTAAATATGGCTGGAATGTTTACTTTTTTACTTTGATAGCTAACTGATTGCCACTTATGTGATTAACAAAAATTAAAATATTAACACTAGATAAATGAGCTCAAAAGTTTATTTGTTAATCAATAATAAAATTTAATATATTCTCTTAAAGATTCTTTTCATCTTATCAGCCTTTGGGCGTTGATCAGCCACAATTATGTGGCTGTACTAGTAATAAATACATTCATCAATATTAATAAATACATTCACCTATCTTATCTCGTGTGTTTAACAGTGGTATCAGAGCTCCAAGTTCATAGGGCCTGAAATTCCTTATGGCAGTTGTCCATAGCATCTGAGTTGTGAGTTGTCCAGAAAAGGCCTCGCCTGCAAGTCTGCGTCCCTACAAATATGTTTATCTATTTTCTCTCCCCTCGCTGTAGCAAACGTCCCGCTGGCTTCTGACGTTCTGCAGTCCATCCTTCCTTCCACAGTTGTTTCAATCTGCCTATCATTTTTTTAGATTCTCCTTGCAAATAGCCTTAATTTCTATACGCCTCTCTCGTAAAACCTAATCTTTGCATTCGCTCTATTGATTCCTGCCCGTTCGAGTGTTCCATTTTCGACCAGAACGCCCTTTTCTGCATTGCCTCTCACTCACGGTCCTGATACTTCGTCTTCCAAGAGATTATTCTATGCCCACCCCATTCTCATCGTTCGCGTTGTCTCCTACCAGTGACTACCCTGTCTTCGCGTTCTTGCAGCTCACACTGTACACGCCCGTCTACTGTACACTATCATGCTAACAGACATTGTGTTGGAAGATTTCGCTAGCTCTTCTCTCCACTGAGAAATGAGATAATCTTGTTGCCTAAAATGATGATGATCGACAAAACATTGCAGGAGAGGTAGGGAGTTCGAAAAGACAGTTGTTCTTGTCTCTAAACATGGCAGCAAGGGAAGACCATTGGCATTGATGGCTTCGACCGAACTCTTTCGGCGGTCATTTCAGATTTCGGGTTGGCTTTGCGATCTCTCTCCGGTTGACTCAGACAATAAGCGAGGGGACACCACCATTATCTTCAAAGGCCGAGCTCTGTATAAATTTGTTGTGAAAAGGTCTTTTCCAGGATTACACCGCGATGAAGACGAACTAACTTGGACGCCATCGCTGAAACTTGAACCATAAATTCGAAGCTAGGGTTTAAGTATGTTGAAGGGTTTGTATAGCGCAGAGAGAGAGAGAGCCCTCTAACGATCCCTGCGCTCTGGCGATACAACTGTGGTCGCCTGCCAGTTACCAAATGTATTTTGTATGGGTTCATTGTGGCCATCGCCATCGCTATCATCGTGATCCCCATTCCTATTGATCTCCACGTTGCTTACAAACAACCGCTCGTGTTGTAGAAAGATGTGTCGGCTCGGTTCCTTATTCTTATTCTCGGGCCCCTTTAGATTGGGGGCGGTTTCTTTGTTGTGTTTTCGATGTTTGATGGCTAACATGTCACCATAACAGCGCCCAAGCTTATTTCTGCATAGTACTCCTACTAAATGGTACTCATTCGAAAGTGCACACCATACGCCAAGACCAAGTTTGTACATGGGAGAGAACCATAGAGAAGAGCTCGGAGGACATGCTCAAAATAGTCAAAATATTCCAATTGAGGAGCACCATCTTTTGTTGTTAAGTGACATTCCAGTCTAGAATTTGTTTTTGGAAGTTCTTGAACACAGAGAGATACCGATGCATGATCTTCCTTTTGGTATCAAAATCATGTAGAATATCTCCATTATTGGCAGGATTTTGAATATTTCACCATGATCACACTGAAGTGAACTCCGAACTTCCTGAAGATCATCCAACATCTCTATGCTCATGGACAGCGCACAAAACAACTCGTTCAGAAAGGCGTGGAAGGCTAGCAGATTTTTCCTCCTCCTCGTGCAAGACCATTCATCCTCAAGGTCAATTCCACTCTAGAATAAGATTCGAGGTATACTTGCAAGCAATTTTTTTGTACGTTACTCGTACTTTTTTATATTAAATCATTGTAAACAGGTGCATTTTCAATAGAAGTGGACTCCCTCCATTTGTTGTCTTCATTTGTTGTCTGCATAGTTGAGTTTGTCTTGTAAAGTCAGGGTGGAGTTGCAAGAAACCTTGTGTTTTGTCTTTAAAATGGCTCGAGTGGAGGAACTGTTAGAGTTACTGAACACTCTAATCCTCTCCTTTGTGGAAGTCACACTTGAGAAAACCACTTTGCAATATGTTATAACATGCTCGCATGTTTCGCAAGCCAAAGCAACACTACTGCAAACCCAGACTCATCTTCTTCATGACGCACTTGAGTGAAAGAATATGCGACAACATGTAACACCCTGTTTCCCTCAATCTGTAAAAATAACTATACTGGCCAAGAACTATGACAGACTCAAAGATGTGAATGTGTGATTTTGAATGGACCTTGGTATAAAAGGTCGACGAATGTAAATAATGTTATGAATATATGATTGCAGAACTGTTGAGAGGGGGATGTGTTGAAAAGAGACCACGATGGCTGATGAAAGGTGGTGGAAGGCACCTGGAATGGTGGCGTTAACTTCCACCGAAACCAATACCATATTTGGTCTTCACTGGCCCGAAGATCAAGAGTGGCTCGCTGGCCCCAAAATGAATTACTCGCCAGGCTGGTAGGTGAAGAGGCTCCTCATGAGTTAATGAGGGATGGGGGTGAGCCACCCATCTGTGGAAGTCTCAGACCTGACCACCGCGGTGAAATTCATGCCACACGCAACCTCGCCGGAAAGGAAAAGGCAGGAAAGAGGTGTGGAAGGGGGCAGTCGCGACAGAGATCGCAAGAGAGGAGAAATCGAAAGGACTCTGGAAAAATATACAGAGTGATTGATAAGAAGAGAAGAAGGAGAGTAACCTTCATTCTCGACTTCTGACGAACAAAGACTTAGTCTCACAGCATCGTGGTCTAAGCTCGGGGGTAGCTAGTGGTAAATCCATTCGGAATCCCTGAGCCTATGGTTAGGTGGAAACGAGTACCCCTCTCAGCAGTTGCATCACCTGGTGTTTTTTGATAAGTGTTTATATCTTGTGTCTTGCATTGAATATCTTGGAATGTATGCTCATGGTTTGAACACTTATAAATGGTTTTTGGGTAGAAATGTCTGCATGGTGTTTTAATCGGAAATGGTGGTTGCATGCTTATGTTGGAATGACCACATTCGGTTTATAGAGATATAGATATATGTATTTGAACAAATTCAATTTTCAAGTCTGTTCTCGAGAGATTTGTTTCCCTTATTTGTCTCTCATGCTGCCCTGGATAGATTTCCCCAAAGGGACACCCTTTTGAGATCGTTCCCTTACATTCCAGAGCTGGGGTAAGTTCCCTGAAAGGACTACTGTAGTGTCCCCAAGGCCAAGCCCCATTACAGATCATGTTATATGCAAAAGAATTGTAAATATGTTCTATAGGCTGGTGAGCCAAGTTTTGTATAAGCTGTAGGCTTATGAGTTTTGTTAGGCCAGGGAGCCTAAGTGTTGAAGGCCAGGAGCCTGTTAATGTACTTGTATGTAT
>JZKD02S1672710.1:39634-55163 GCA_000966675.3 Picea glauca
CTCCTGTCTTTGCATAGCCCGAAATCTCGACTTGTGAAACCCAGAAATGATGAATAACGCGAATGAGATATGGTGTTTCGGTGTTTCAGCACCCGGGATATCTAAAGGCAAGTCTCTTGCACTCGCCAGTCCCGAAATCCCAACTTGTGAAACCCTTAAATGATAATAACGCGAATGAGATATGGTGTTTCGGCACCTGGGATATCTAAAGGCAAGACTCTTGTACTCGCCAGTCCCGAAATCCTGACTTGCGAAACCTCGAAATGGCATAGTGTGCTTAGAGTTCAAAAATTCGGAGTTTCGGCACCCGGGAAACCTAGATGCGAGACCTCCTGTCTTCGCGTAGCCCGAAATCCTGAATTGCGACATCCTGAAATGATAGAGCATGGATAGGTTATGACGTTTCGGAGTTTTGGCTCCCGGGAAACCCAAGTGCGAAACCCTCCTGTCCTCGCATATCGCAAAATCCCGATAGGCGAAATCCCGAAATGGATTTAGCACACATGGTTTTGGTGTTTCAACATTTCGGTACCCGGGATCTCCAAAGGTCAGTTTTCCTTGTGTTCGCTAGACATGAAATCCCGATGGATGAAACCCCGAAATGAACAGGGGAATACATGCTTCACGATTTCCTGAATCGCGAAAGCTGAGAGCACCTCTCCGGTAAGGCCCGTGGTCATCGCCGATGATCGTATGGGTACGGATAAGGGATGGTAGGGTCTGCAACAACCCCCATAGGAATTCAAGGATTATATTCCTTAGAGAAGAGAAGGAAAAGCCAAAAAATTTTAGTACCATGAAGTGGGTGTGTTACACAACATTCTGAACTAGTTCTTGTTCAGAACCCTTTTTTCAAAGACGATGAATATGATGTTGCCCAGTCAAATCAAAAGCCAACGCGATAGAAACTCAGTGAGCCAACTCCATATTCAATAACATATGAAGTTCAACTTTCTCTTTCCAAACAGATCATCAGACCTTGGGAAGAAATCAGACAGAACAAGTATAGAACATGTATCAGATATGAAAGGGATGTCACCTTTTATAATATGGATTATACCAAACCGATCCAGTTTCATAGTTTTAGATTGCTCCAAGATAGTTCACATTCACCTGCTCCAGTTCAAGAGTAGATTCTGATATGCCAACATTGTCAGGGAGTTGGCCACATGGAATATCAGTGCTTTGATCTTCATCCTTGTGATCATTGTGGAAAGAACAATAGTAAAGAATCACTATGGGTGGATTCCTTCTTGGCGATGGTCATCAACTGTCAAGAAGATATCTAAGTCATATTGACGAATTCGCTCTCATGCATTGACACATCTTGCAGTGGATAGATTTTGGTCTTCTCACCTTGTCCCTGATAGGGAGGAACAACATCAATTATTGATAGTTAGGATTCAAGTTTTGAATCCCTATCAATCGAGAAATAACAAGCGAGCGTGATTGGTTTTTGGTTTTCCTTAAATCACCACTTAGTAGAAGACTTTCAGCTTCTGCTGGACAATGGTTTGTGGATTTCCTTAAACCTCCTAGTTTGTGGTTTTCCTTAAACCTCCACTTGGCAGAAGACATTCAACTTCTTCCATAGAACAGTTTATGGTCATCTTTAAATCAACATTCGAGAGCACTTCCAATTAGCAAAAGACACTAGCTTCCAGCTTCTATCTAACTTAGGAAATGTTTTGGGAACCATTGAGCCTAGAAAAAGGTACCAAAGTTTGTGGTCATCCTTAAACCACTAGATTGGTTTGTGGTCTTCCTTAAACCACCACCATCATTTGGTTTGTGGTCATCCCAAAACCAACAGATTCAGACAGCACATTCATCCATTAGCTGCACACTTCCAGATTTCATTTTCCCACTTCATATTTCATCTCTCACCTTGGACTCACATACACCCCTTCAGATTAAATAGGGTAATGTTGGAAACACAATCCATTAGGGTTACCTATGAGACAGAATGTGAAGCATCAAGTTAGTGTAAGTCCAAGAGACCCTTGGAAGATGAACCAAAGGGTCATATCAATGTATATATCCATGTATCATATTGAGTAATAAATGAATTCACACCCTATCTTATCTCGTGTGTCTAACATTATAGTTTATAATGAGATCATGAATTACAAGTTTGAAAGTAACTTCTATATAAGAGTAAAAAGAAAATTCCTTGAACACTCAAATGCATCCACGGAAAGCAAGGATGATTTCGAGGGAATAATAAATTTTATCAAAAGTAAAAGATCTCACATAATTCTTAAATATATAAAATAGAATTTTACTTAAAACATATTTGAAAATACTAAGTTTATACTTCAAGTTGAAGATACTAAGCTTACAATTCATGTGAATCAAATCTCTTTGATGGATCATAAATTCACATGAAATTCTCTCAACTTATATAGCTTAAATGTTACCAGCGTTACCTCTTACATGAGGCTCAATGTTTGCCTTTCCATTCAAGTTTCTAGCTATGATGTCTTATACTAGCCTAGATCATTGTGTCTAATTTACATGCTTCTTCTTCTAATTGTTGTTTCTTCCTTCTAAGTTCATTGGTAATGTTATCTTCATTGTGATCCAACTCCATGTTTCTTAAAAAACTAATTGGTTGTGGTGACAAGTACATCCCAATGCCTTATTCTAATCTCGGGAGAGTGATAAAAAAATGGAATAAAAAATTTGAACACAACTAATAAACAAAATGCAGAAAGAGTTGGTTCTCTATTTCATATTTTGAACTGGATTTTCTAGAGATCAACGAATCCCTCAAAACCAAATTTGAATTAGATGCATACATGTTGGCCCTTGGTTATGCAAGAAAGCGAAGAACAAGGAAGGAAATATAAAAGCGAGCTTCGCGAGAGACACAGTGACTGCCACTGGGTCGAAGTAAGCAAAAGAGCAGAAAAGCTGGAGTGAAGTGCGGAAAATCAAGACGTTGGACGAGGAGAACAGGGATGATAGATCGACAAGGAAGGACCATGGACAACTCAACAAGCAGATAAATCCATCATTGGATGATTTGGAGCACTGCACGATGAAGAAGGAAAGACAAGCTGGCGAAGCCCGAAAAAAGCAGGTCAAGTTGACCTAGGGTTTTATACACCTAGGGTTTTGGTATTTAGGGTTTTGGCACCTAGGTTTTGGCCTAAGGATGTCGATGAGGTATTGTCATGTATAAATAAAGGTCAAGAGGACTTGGGTCAGGTTATTCATTGAGTATTAGTGTGATATTATGTTGATCTAGTTCTATTGTTGAGAGAGAGAAGTGTTGAGAGAGAGAGCCTTCTGGTGCTGTAAGATCTTCAAATATGTGCGAAGATCAAGTCATGCAGCTAGGTGTGCAGGAAAGGGGAGAAGAAGAGAGAGAAGAAAGAAGATCTGCTAGCTAAGAGTGCAGACAAGAACTGTATGCTTTACCTTAATAAATCATAAGCACAGTTCTGAGAGAGGGTGAACCACGTATATTTTGTGTTGTGTGTGTGATTGATACCTGGATCTATGCCATTGCTATGTTGTCATTTGCATTGTTAAGCTAGATCTAGTTTATAGTTGCGCAGAGTAGATCTAGCTAAAAGAAATATATGAATGTTGTGATTGTTTTTATACAAGATCCACTTGATATTCCTATGGTTGTAGACATCTCTATCCTGCAACCCCCTCATAGTTGCTTCGGGTGAGACTGCATCTGCTTCGCAGGTGCTGCCGAAAGGGCCAGTAGCTAGGGATTTGTTGGTGCGCTCTTGGAGTGAACCTTGGGTCTGCCCCTGTGCCAACAAATGGTTCTGTTGTTAGGACATGAATCTATGTAAGGGAATGTCAAGGTGGTTCCCATCGAAGACAGAGATTCAAAAGTGGATAGAGGATCAAGAGAGGGACTTCGCTGAAGCCCAGAACAAGAACTCTAAACTAAGTACTAAATATTGGCTACAGAGACACATCTTCACCGATATTCATGAAATCTTCTTTGGAGGAATCTATCAAGAGTTATACGAGTGGTTGGCTAGGTTAGCCGATACCCAGTTTGAGATCAGATCTAGACCTCATGTGGTTTGGACACCAACACTGATCCAGAAGGTCAAGAGAGTTGACAACACTGTATCTAGAGCTGTAGATCACTGGTTTGATAGTACCATCGAAGGGTATATCACCGAATTTGTTGTTGACAGAAGAGAATCATATAGCCAGGCCGAGAGATACTTCTTCAAAGGACACAGAGGAAAATTTTTACAATTTCTGAAGCTAAGAATTAAGATGCTATTGCATGAAAAGAATGTCTTGAAAATACAATAGATTGGGTGGATCCAAAAAGGCTAATGTTTAAGAATTCAAACAGCGACATCGACATAGAAGCTGGACATACGCAAAATGGGAAAGTATTTCGAGGGATTCACCTTGAGAACATGTTCAAGAAAAACTACGGGGACGAGGGATTCTATAGTGGAGAAGAGGCAGATCTAACAAACAATGAATATTCAGAACCCTCCAGAGCAGAGAAAGATGAAGAACTTCGCCAAAGTGAGCCAGAAACCTCAAGAAATGCGCAGATTACTGAAGTAAGTAACACTAACCCTCATGTTGTTTCAATAGCACCAAGCAGCGAAAATCACCAGAACCACCAGAATACTGTTACTAGCAATTCAGCCTATATACTCAGATAGGAAGCCTAGGGAACTCTATGGAAGATGAGATGAGGATCCCTATATTCAAGGGATATGGATCTGAGGATCTCGATCAACACTGGTTCCTGTGTGAGGACATGTGGAATATTAAAAGTATCACTAACGAAGCCATCAAGAGAACCCAGTTTAGCACTACGTTAAGGGACCGTGCGTTGAGCTAGTACATGAAACTCATCCAAGGATTGGCGTAGCCTAAGCCCCTGAATGAGATCAAGAATGTGCTGATTGCAAAGTTTAGAAAACCTAAGTTGGAGTCACAATGTATTACAGAGCTAAAAGAGATCAAACAAAAGGTAGCAGAACCTGTTTGGGAGTTCGATCAGAGATTCAAGACCCTAACAGGCCGATTAACTTTTTAGAGCCCCGATGAACAGAACAACGAATGGTTCATTGCAGTGTTGTTACCACACACCAGAGTCCCTCTGATGCAACAAAAAATTGCATCACAGGCAGAAGCTTTGGAGATCGCTATGAAGCTTGAATCAACACCTATGGGAGAATCTAGCTCAGGCATGAGACAAATCTTGAGCCAACTAACTAGTTTATCTCTACAAGTCAAGGATATGAAGAAGGAAAAGGGGAAGGACAAAAGAGAAGATATCTGGTGTGTAAGATGCAAATATGAAGGTCATTATAAGGAACACTATCCCTTTTTTCATGAGTATTTGACCTCAGGAGCGCCAAGCCTCTTGAAGCAAGTTAACCTACCCTGGTGCGATGTATGCAGAAATAGGCATCGCCCAGGTGAGTGTTATTACATGCAGAAGTATGTTCAGACACCCACAAACCTGTATTGCACATTCTATAAATCAGTGGGACATGATGATCGAGATTGTAGAGATTACGATATCATGCATGAAAGGTCGAGAGACATATACAAGATTCAAAGCGAAGTACAACAAGAAGGAAACACCCCGGAGTACAACTCTCCAAGGAGAGGAAACTTCAATCCTCACAGAGGATACATAGGACAAGGATAAGGAGGAGGTATGGTTCGAGGCCGAGGTCAGATAATTTATTACAACTGAACGCATCCAGGACATTTAGCGAGGGTCTACCATAACCCTTGCACAACCTGCAGTTATTGAAATTCCTTCGAGCATGTCATCGAGGACTGCCCTATGTTGTTGGCTAAGCTTCAGGAAAGATGGGGACCTTAGTAGAACCCACAAATACAATTAATCAAAGTGGAACCTTGTGAAGATGATCCTAGATTCGTTGTTATTAAAAGAGGAGGCACTGCTATGGGACAGGATAGAGTGACCAAAGAGAATATTGTAGAAGACTCAGGAGCCAGAAAAGATGCAGAAAAGACCCAGATTTTTGATGCAAAGAAAGAAAGAAAAATATTCAAAGAGGCGAGGCAAGAATTCAAAGAAGATAAAGGTTCTTCTTCAAAAACACAACCAGAAATAAGAGAATATGGAATGCCTCACGCATTTGATCAGTTTTCTTTGCCTAGAGGGGGAAAAGAGGCAAGTAAACTTGTTAGTTTCTTATATATGTTTATAGAACTACTTAAAGATGGGAAAGCTATACAAGAACTGAAGAATCTAGTTAAACAGTATGAGCTAGGAAGGATAGACCCCTTACTGAATAAGGCAGTACACCAAATTGATAAGAAGAGAAAGACAAACAAAGAATTACACTTGAATTCTCAGATAGGAGAATATGAGATAGACTATGTGGTCCTCGACTTAGGGTCGGAGGTAAATGTCATGATGAAGAAAACATGGACACTAATGGGAGAACCAAAATTGATATATTCCACTATCAAGTTTAACATGGCCAATCAGCAAGCTGCCAGCCCATTTGGACGATTAGAGCATGTCCTAGTGGACATCGACGGAGTAAGAAATTTTGCAGATTTTGAGGTAATTGAAATTGTTGATGATAGCTGCCCGTACCCTACATTACTAGGAATTGATTGGGCCTTCGACAATTCTACTATTGTTGATCTAAATAAAAGACACATGACATTTGAGAGAGCTGGACTTAGGGTCATTTCACCCTTAGATCTAGATGAGAGTCCGCGATATATAGAACCTATCAGAGAAGAAGACCACACACATGAGATGGAAAATATCTACAAATCAAAAACCAGACAACATGATTATTTCAACCCTACTGCCGATGGAAATCTGAGCTGGCGAAGTGACAATACCTGTTCATCAGAGTCAGAAGAAGCACTAGAAAAATGGTAGAACCAAATGTATGAAGTATCTACAAGAAGATGTGATATACTAATCAAAGAATTTTGCTGGATCAGCACAACAGTGAGTAACTTACCCACATTTGATGGGCTGAACCCCTTAGAATTTTTTTTATCAGAGTTTGAAACAAGTGTACCAACTCAACAAAGGCTGTTGGAAATGGATGAGGCCATGAAAGCCACACCGGCAAGATGGTGGGAACGCACAAAGGGAACATCATAGACTAGACACAATGTCGAACCTTGATGACAACGCGGTTCTCAGCACAAGCAGGAAATTGTTAAGTGAGGTACACATGTCGCAGTTGCCCAAAGGACCATGTACAAAGCTGCAAAGAATCCTGGAGTGACATTCCTCGAGAACAATGGGTGCATAGATTCATCAATACACTGGAAATGATCCCTATCAACTGGTACCTTTAAGCGAAGCTGCACCTCGCCACTTCAGATTGGGAAGGTATGATCCAAAATTTTGTAACCACCTTTTTGTTTGAGAGTGAATTTCCTTCAGTAGATCAGGCACTACAGATTGTGAGGCTGGAATTATTTAAGGAAGAATTTAGCCTCCCTTTGGAGAAAAAAGAGGATGAATGTACCACACCATTCCATAAATTACAAGGATGTTAAAACATTAATGCCGATGAAGACGATGATCCAAGGAAGGTAAACATCGCTAAGACAGAAGGCCACATAAATGTGGACGGACCAGAGGTTGAGCTGCCATTTATAGGACAATCGATCAAAATAAGGAAGAAAGCGAAGAACAAGGAAGGAAAGGTAAAAAGCGAGCTTCCCGGGAGACACAGTGACTGTCACTGGGTTGAAGTAAGAAAAAGAAAAGAAAAGCTGGAGCGAAGCACGGAAAAGCAAGACGTTGGACGAGGAGAACAGGGATGACAAATCAACAAGGAAGAAGGACCGTAGAAAACTCAGCAAGCAGAGAAATCCATCATTGGATGCTTTGGAGAACCACGTGACGAAGAAGGAAAGATAGGCTAGTGAAGCCCAAAAAAAGTGGGTCAAGTTGACCTAGGGTTTTAGACACCTAGGGTTTTGGTATTTAGGGTTTTGGCACCTAGGTTTCGGCCTAAGGTTGTCGGTGAGGTATTGTCATGTATAAATAAAGGTCAAGAGGACCTAGGTCGGGTTGGTCACTGAGTATTGGTGTGATATTGTATTGATATAGTTCTATTGTTGAGAGAGAGAAGTGATGAGAGATAGAGCCTTCTGGTATTGTAAGATATTCAACTGTGTGTGAATATCGAGTCCTGTAGTTGGGTGCACAAGAAAGGGGAGAAGAAGAGAGAGAAGAAAGAAGATCTACTAGATAAGAGCACAAAGAAGAAATGTATGCTTTACCTTAATAAATCATAAGCACAATTCTGTGGACATAGCCCTAGAGAGAGGGTGAACCACATATATTTTATGTTGTGTGTGTGATTGATACCCGGATCTATGCCATTTCTATGTTGTCATTTGCATTGTTAAGTTAGATCTGGTTTATAGCTGCACAGAGTAGATCTAGCTGAAAGAAATATATAAATGTTGTGATTGTTGTTATACAAGATCCACTTGATATTCCCCTGGTTGTAGACATCTCTGTCCTGCAACCCCCTCATAACTGCTTCGGGTGAGATTGCATCTTCTTTGCAGGTGCTGCCGAAAGGGCCAGTAGCTAGGGATTTGTTGGTGCGCTCTTGGAATGAACCCCGGGTCTGCCCCTGTGCCAACAATACCTATCTAACTAACTATTCTTACTATGATAATTTATCAATTATCTGTCAACCTCAAAATCTATTGACTCTATCATTAATTATCTGTCAAACTCAAAATCTACTAACTCTTTCAATTACCTATCTTCATCAAAATCTACTCACACTGTTAGTTACATTTCTATGTTTATTTCTAACACTCCCCCTTAATGGAGAAATGAATTCTCTATGATACCTAGCATATCTTTACATATTACAAACTTTGTCTTTCCCAATGGCTCAGTGAATATATGTAGAGTTTTGTACATAGAAACAATACTTGTCTACATGTTTCCAAGCATTTCTTTACTTGGTTCCCAATTTTTGGTAGCCTTGGTTTGTTTTCATTTTGTCTCATTTCAAATATTTAAGGTGAGGCACGCTTCCTTCAAATCTAATGCCAATCATTTTCCCTAATATCTTGCTTATCTCCTGCATGCACCACATCATAATTTCTTGATCCTTTATGATTTTTCCATATTCTCATTTGTGTTACAATACATGAAATTAATTTATTTTGATTGAATATTTTCTCTCACAAAATGATGTTGAGTTTCAATGTGTTTTTATCTTGCATGATAAATTGGATTGTTTACCAATTTCATTGAACTTTGATTGTTTCACTTGATAGTTGTAGCTACTCCTTGTCTTTACCCATGTCTTCAAGAATGCACCTTAGCCAAATTTCTTCACAAGTAGAATTGCATAATTCTTTGTACTCAACTTTAGTAGAGGATAATAAAACAATTGGTTGTTTCTGTTGGAACACGCAGAGATACTGACAGGCGGGTTGAATCGGTATCTAACAAACTTTTTCACATTTTCCCAATTATTAACATTGCATATTAGTATGCAACAATTAACCAGAAATAGAACAACACATTCACCATCATAAGATAAAAGAAGTACACAAGATGTAACGTGGAAACCCTTAAAAGGTAGAAAACCACAAAAGATGTTTCTTTTATAATTCAATTATTACATTGTCAGGATCCAACCTAGGAGGGACACCCATCCCTAATGTAGGCTCCAATTTACAATATTGAAGGCACCAACCTGTCATAACAAGCACCCACTTGCTAATTGCATACACCAATTTTTCAAAGACACCAATCCTTGCTACAAGCACAAACTTGCAGAATTGCAGGCACCAACCTGTGCTGCAAGCACCCACTTGTTGATAAAGAAGTTACCAACCTTCAATGCAAGCACCAACTTACAATGATGATTTTAATCCTCTGAACCTCAATGCTTATCTTCACACGATACAGTCCTCCCACGCACTGATCCACAATCTAAGATGATCATCTTTCCTTCACTTATGGAATCTTCGGACATGTGAGCATAAGATCTCCTCTCATTCACACAAATTGTTCCCTTTTTTGTTTTGCATCTTCATAACTCCTCTCTGTCTCCCATCCTTTTCACACACTCATGCTTCAGAGCCTCAGAGATCACATCTCGGTCACCTTATCCATAAATTTCATTTGATTAGGGAATGAATACTTATACATATCGTGTACTCAATCATTTTTCCACATACAAAGTCTAATAGGGTCAGGCCCAACTCCCTTTACTTCTTCCTAAAAAATGGGCTCCAAAGATCTTAAAAAAAAAACAATTTGGGTTCCCTTCTGTTGTACACGATCTAGTTTACTGGCCCTCGACACTCAATCATCATTGGATCGTCTCTTTGAATGATACTCAACCATCGATTTAATTTCATTTATATCAGAACCTCCAAGACCTTAATATTTAACTATACTCTCTTAACGCTCAACCACTGGCTCAAAAATTGTCGTCATCGATATAGTAAAAGAATGGGTATGAACTTCTATTCCAACTACTTTTCTCCAATGATCTATCCCAATGGATCTAATTATCCTCGATAATAAATATCAATGGTCTTGATCCTCCTTTTTATCTCAAGTTATTCGGTGGTCATCACCCTCCTCTTTATTTACTCGTCGAATAACCAAGTGGGACCCATAATTATCTATAGTTGAGATTGCATCTTGGGGTCCTTGTTTTTTTCATCCAGCTCCTTTTCTATTTGTTCCTATTCCTTTAATCATGGAACCCAATGATATAACCTTGTTCTTAGATCGTCTTCATCGACACTTTCCAGATGTCGATGTGCATAACTTACACTACCCTGATGACGAAATAGATGTTGGATATGGGTGTCTAACTCGTCCATAAGACCACAAGATAGAACCAAGTTCTTAACAATGTAGTCAACCCCTTAATGTTTCGACACTAACTCTATAGAACCTAGACTGGAAACCAAGCGCTAAAAGGTGTCATTGTCGGTATGTCCTTAGTGGATCAATCGCAAATCCCAACGGTCCCAACGATACGGGTCCACCCCAAAACATTCTAGACTGTTGATCTGGACTAATAGAATTTAATCACCCCTGTAGAGCTAACTTGACCTTGCATTCTTTGATATGACATGGATATTATATTTTCATGACAAGTAGAGTAACAATACCTCTACGTGGCACTGTATGAGGTCTGACACATGACCCTTTCCATGGGTGTTGGATGACATGGCACTGACGTGGCTCTATCCTTGTTGCTTACGTGGGTCTGATGTGGCATATGTCATGGTGTTGACTCGAAATCATGGCTAGCCCCATTCATCATTGTTGTCTGTGATCCCTCAAAGGGGTTTTAGTCTCCGATATGGAAAGCACCAACTATATAATCTCGACCGTTGATCAAGTTCAAATTTTCCTTGGCTTTCGTCATCGCCAAAATTTTTATCATTGAACAAAAAATGCATTGTTAATCTACCCCGATGATATATCAGGCTCGATGAAGCTTTTGGTCCTGATATACTGGCGCTAACTGTTCATAAGACCACAAGCCATGACCAGGTGCTTAAGTTATCGTCGTTGAGTCTTTGGAGTATCGATGCACTCTTGGGTTATTCTTATCCCGACGATTTTCTAGGCTCCGATGTTATAGCAAGATTTTCCTCACCCTATGCAATCTTGCACAGAGGGAATTTTTCCATTTCCCTATGCAGACTTTTCATCCCTTTTTGCAAATCCTAGAGATAAAAAATATATTTTTTCCACATGTACGCACCTTGCCTACTATAAATCATGTGTATATGTAGGTTGCACCACTACAACTCACGTACATCGGGATTTGTCCCAAAAAATGAAAAATGGTGTCGGGTTTCCATGTCACGACAGGAGATATATGATCATTGGCTTCCAATATATTGGAAACATTCTGATTTGACCCTTCAGTTTCGTTTGAAGGCTATAAATGGGCCAATTCCGAGCTATGGAAAAGAGGAGAAACAATTCCACTTTGAGAGCAAAGTTACTCTGGAGAAATTATTTACTTCATATTGAGTATGCATCCCTTTGTCTTTTAAGTTTGAACACAGTGTTCAACCCCCAAGTTATTCCCTTATTGACTAAGAACTTCATTGTTTCTCTTTTATGAGCTTTCCTTTGGTGGAGGATTGAAGTGGTGGAGGCCCTGGTAGAAGGAACTTAGTTTCTCGGTTCTGAACCGTGCCGACACAAAATTCTGTAACATTTTCACTTATGCTGATCATATATTAATAGAAATACTCTTTTCCCATCCAATTGATATCTTGAAAATATTTGAATTATTATTCCATGGGCATATTTGTCATGTTTATTAATGGATTATGCTATTGAATGTGCTAACATCATTTATTATCACCATATTCTTTCTTTGCTTGGTTGTTGAGGACTAGTTGCAGGTATATTGCTTTGGGTCAAGTGTTCAACGATGGAATTCATCGAACGTCTGGACGAGGTAGGCCTTTTATCTTGTCTTGCTAGAATATTCGTTTATACAACATACTTGAGAATAGAGTTGATTTCTGCAGTCATTTCCGTCTATTGTGGTTTACCCCTAGCCATAGAGATATTTTCCTATCTATAGAATTGGCGACCATACTGGGGATTGATCTTCTTTCTTAGGTTTTGGAGTACTTTTCTCCTTAGATTGCTCTCGTTCCTATTTTGTTTCTTGTCGTATCATTGCTTGACAACCTCTGTTCACTTTGGGTCTGAGTTTTTCAGTTTTCTCCCTTGCCTAGCTTTGTTTTTGAAACATATATGTGGTTTTTGGATCGACAGTCATGTATATACACGTGCGGTCCCTCTACAAGCTGCGTACATATGCGTTGTTTTCCTGAACAATCGCGTACATCAAGCTCTTGCGCTTGTTTACTGGGTTTGGTGGTTGTTGGGTGGGATTTGATGTTGTTGAGTCTTCTTGGGTCTTTGTAGTTTCTGTTAAGTGTCTGTGGGATGACAAGAGACCTGTCTGGGGTTGAATTTTTGGGCAGAGTCTTTCTCATCATCTTTTCATTTGATTGTCCTTGTACATTAGGTTGGGTGTTTTTCTCCTTGGTATTATGCTTGAGTTATCTCTTTCTATACACAGTAGAGTTTTATATATCAATTTGTTGTTCAGTCCATGCATTTTCTCTTTTCTTATATTGAAAATACAAAAATATTAGGCATTTTGCATTGCTTGGCATTTTTTTATCTTTTGAGTCTTTGTCATTAGCTTAGTGCATGTAAAGAAAGATTGCATTTTTTACTTCAGAATTGCAGAGTTGAAATTGAAAATTGCATTTGTTTTAAGAAACATATCATTCATTGAAAATTGAGTTAGGACTTTGCATTTTATTCATATTTACTTTACTTGTTGAGTCATAACATCATGAGTTTCACTACCATACCTTTTTTGAGTAAGCACGACCACTAAAATTAATGCTATAATTTAAAATTGATTAGTCACGATTTTATTTTTTAAGGTGCACAAACTAGCTTAGGATTTAGTGCCTTGGAATAGGATTTTGTGAGTAAACATCTCCAAGGAAATTAAATCAACATATGTGTCTGACAAAGGGAGTGGAGAAATCCATTGTATAATTGGTAATATCAGGAGGCTCCGCTTACACCGGAGTTAATCACGAGGTCGCGTGAGGTTGGTTGAAGGGATATCCCCTTGATACCTTCTTAGCATCAGAAATATTTCTCAGGATCTATTCATATCTAGGGATCTTTCTAGTGCCTTTACCTCTGTGAGAGGCGGTACTTTCAAGGTTTCAAGGTTTTCTACCCTGCCCATACGGTGGACCTGACTTACGACTTCTCGCATGTGCATCGGTTATACATTGGTTGCTTAGTTGCTTGACTTAGGTGCCCAATAGGTTACTTGCAGGGGTTATTCTGCAGGTACCCTGGGTTAGATAAGGGTCGAACAACACACAACCCTTATGGAGGATTACCTCTTCGGGGGGATATGACCAACTGATTGTTAATCCCACATGGGCCCTTATAACTGATTATGTTACCTCCGATATTTAGTAGGGAGTCTCAGGACCCTCTTGGGTGAGACATAGCTTCTTTAGGGAGGGAGGCCACTTTTATCCAATTTACCCCATTTGTGTGCATATTGACTGTTTGATATTTGGTGTGCTCTTTGATTACTATTTGGCCTTAGGATTTATTTTTTTTGTATTTAGATTCTTAATTCATCGTGGAGTCGGACCAACATTCCCATCGGTCTCGTCGCTTGTTATAGTTACCACCGGATTTCAAGTCTTTTCCTTCTAAAAGACGTAGAGTTATTAGACATGGTACAAACACCTCCATTGTTCAGACTTGTGATTCTACAAGGATGAGTATTGAACTGAGTCTTCACAACACTGGGAGCCCTTTGACTCCCACACCTACTAAAAATAATGGCACCCCTTCGATTCTTGCAACCACAATGGTTGTAGTGTCGGAGGCACCCATCATCACTATTGTTCGTCCTATAGTGAATGCTCAATCTCTTGCCTTAAACCTGTTTGGGTCTCTTGGTCACTCACCAGGCTATAATGTTTAGTCCATCCCTATGGCCTCTAGTCCTTTTTCCTATGGTATGCTGAATTTTACTTCATAGTTTTCAAACTCCATCCTAGTTTTTGGCCCTAATGATAGAATTGGACTTGGGGGAACTACACCTCCTTATACTCCATTTTTGTTTGGTGGTTCTCAAATCCCTCAAACGACTCCTAATATGGGAGGCATTCCTTCTTTTAATCCCGGGTCTAACCCTCTTGCTTCTGGGTGGAGCAACCAACATGGCAGACAAACCTCTTCTCAAGTTCTGTCCTATACCCTTACCTCCTCAGTTTCGATCCTGACCAACAAGTTTGGCATGACGAATCCACCTCTATCCTCCAGATTCACACCTAGAGGAGGTCAGTTTCATGCCTTGGGAAACCCCCAACCCAGATCCAATCCGACTGGGGGAATTTTTTATAACCCCCATCAGAACATTCCTACTGTAATGATGCCCAACCAACCTTTTATTAATCATCCTGGAGGAGGGTCTTACAATCTCGAATAGGGCCATGGTGCTTACTAGAACCCTGGATGGGCTGCAGTTCCTCAAGAAAAATCTTTCCAGGGAGCTTGGGGCCAGATGTCACAACCCCGTCTCCCTTTTTTGGCCATGCTTAATCTTCCAGACTTGTCTAAGTTGATGAATGACCCTATGTACCATGATCCTACATGGCCCCCCATCCCCACCAAGCTTCCTTCGGACATTACTAAATTCGAAGGTAAGAATGGTGAGGATTCTGGTGATCACATTACTACCTTTCACATATGGTGCTCCTCAAATTTCGTTAATGACAATTCCATTCGGTTAATATTGTTTCAACACACCCTCATTGGGGTCGCAATGAAATGGTATATCAAGCTACCTAGGGGGGCATATGATACCTTTAGTCATATGGTGTTGGTCTTCCTTAACCACTTCCAATTGTCGGTTTGTTACGATGTTGGCCTAGAACTTCTGTCGACTTTATGCCAGGATAC
>JZKD02S1672710.1:63921-75956 GCA_000966675.3 Picea glauca
AGGATAGCAAGGATGATTCATTTAGGGTTGAGTGTAGAAATGTAGGAGGAAGATGTACATGAGAGTAAAAACAATTCAACACAAGACTTAAATGATCCTTGATAGAAAGAACATGCAAGGGGCATATGATGGATGATTTTTGCTCATTCATGACGACAACCACTTCACCAAGGAATTAAGTGATAATATACGAGGAGATGTATACGAGGAATTGCAAAATTTCATGGTAGGGAGCGTGCAATAATTGAGAGTAACCATATGTTTATTGCATAATTAGTCTAATTTCTTTTAGTAAAATAAAAAATGTTGAGTTTATACGTCCTATTACTTGAAGCATTTAAATCGAGCAGCAAAAAAATTGAGTATAGGATAAGGGATACCAACACCGCATTACCAGTACCGGATCACCTAAGTACCGGATGGACACAAGGTTGTGGTTAAGTACCGGAATAACACATAGTTGTGGTTCAGTACCGGAATAGCACAGACCTCCTCCTTTGGTACCGAATGAGCACATAGGCGACCATCAGTACCAGATGAGCATAGTACCAGATGAGAACATGACTATTGTTTAGTACCAAATGAACGTAGAGGAAAACATTGTTTGCAGTACCAGATGAATGCAATTTTGTAGTACCAGAATAGAATGGTACTAGAATTCTAGAAATGACTATCAAATCCCAGCACTGAACATGTTGATTTGGCCTCACCGATGGAAGTTGCAAAAGAATATGAAGGTTTTAGCAACCACAACCCCATGCCTAAGGTTTTGCATGGCCTCATGCAAACAATGTGAGATGCTAAAAAATGGCTGCTCAGAGAGTTGTGAACACCTGCTAAAAACAAACCAATAGAACTAATTAAAACTAGATTTTTATTCATGCTTAAAAACAGAAAATTTAGGGAAAATGTCAAAAGTTGAATTATTAGCTATGAATAAAATAGTTTGGACTTAACATTCAGTTTCAACTGCTATTAAAAGATCACTTAATCAATCATCATTGTGAAATAGCGGTCTTAAAATAGATAGGTAAATATAAAGCATGAATGCATCATTTTTAATAACTTTAAGGAAAACGAAGAATTTTGAAGAAATAGGTCATGAAGCACTCCCTTAAGTGTTATCTTCCGTTGACAAGGATGTCTTTTCTACTTTTGAAACCCTTCCAGTATTATGTGTGCATTCAGAGGATGAAGAGATTCCCTTCTCATAAGATTCCAAACAAAATCATCATAACTTTTAAAAACAAATCTACTATAGGAACAAAAGATCTTAAACTGATTGTTTTATTAGCTTTTGACATTCCCATTTATGAAAAGTATGAAAGATAGGTTTCATTGTACTTATGTGCAACATTTATTTATTTATTTACCTATCCTACTCTATTTGAACAAAATAAAATGTTCTTCAAGTATAGGAATACTTCCAATGAAGCCATGTGCATAACAGGGTTAGAAATATATCCATGCTCAAGTTTAAAAGATAAATTTCAATGCATACCGGAGTATGAAGGACCAACTTCTTTGATGATGAGATTAAGCAATAAATAAAAGAGTGGTGTGACCTAATAACTAATTGAAACCATATTTCAATAGGATCACTATATTATTGTTTCTCTTCTTTGTTTAGGTCACACCAAATGTCCTCCTCTACCATGCAATGCAAATTATCCTTTTCAAGATGATTGGTCTTTGAAGTACATACAGGATCTGCTGAGAGGCATGCTAAGGATTCCTCAATCTCAGGTTCCATTAGTTTCTCTCCTTTGAATTCTATCCATGATTCTTTATTCCCTTCAACAAATTGACAAGAGGAATCCGACAGGACTTCTAACTCTTCATGTGGAGAGACAACTAGATTCTTGATTGCTGTGAAGATATGCTCTTCCTAAGAGGTGGATATCCTAGCTGTTGCCAGAATGTGAGAAATTTCTTGGAGGAACATTCTTCAAGCTCTTGATCATCCTTAAATTACTCTAGATGGTTGATGATACATGTTTCACAACACAGATTAGTACTCAGGGGGTTCTTACAACACCCAAACATGATTTATCATTAAAGATCTAAATTTTAAAACTATTTGCAAAAGAAGAACCCACCAAACTTGATAGGTCATCCATAAAACCAATCCAAAACCATTAAAGAAATCTGATTCTAATATTACCTATTACCGTTTACAACTCCCCAACAACGAAGCCAAAATGTTGGTGCAATTATTTGTATAATATATTACCAAACATAAATTATCAACCGAGATTCGTAATCAAAAGAGTTGATGCATTATATGTGTTGATAACAGATAGGTTCCTATGTCTGATGAGTATAGTTCAATCAAGAAAACCATATAAAAACCAATACTCTCTTTTCACACTTCAAAGATAACACTCTTCACACAATTCATAAATTAGAAAGCAAAACTTGCAATCATGCACTCAAAAGATTTTGCTCAGATAATGCCTTGTCCATTTACAAGCTCATGAAGTGAAAATATGGAATTTGAATTAATTATCTGTAGTTGCTACTCTTAACAACAACTAGTAAGAAAATCTGGGCACACTTCAACAATACCACTCCAAACTTAGAAGAGAAAACTGATAACAAAACTTCTCAAGCAAACAATGAATCGAAAGGTTCTTTCTTAGGTGACAAATCTGTTCATTAGAGGCTCATGAAATGAAAAGATGAACTTAAGATCTATCTCATGGAGCAACTAAACTAATAAGTGGGATGCTCCATTAAAGCTCATGTATAGTGAAATATGGAGATCCAACTGTTCCTGCATTACCACACTTTTCAACAAATTCGAATAGTGAAATCAAACAAAATATCATGAAATCAAAATAACAAATACATGAAATGAAAATCTACACTAACAATTTATAATAAGCTTACCAAGATGGATCGGTGGCCATTGCCGATGCCAACATGGAATCTTTTAGATCACCAGATGTTAACTTCTAAGAGAGACAAAATCACTGAATTCAATCTTTCATTAATCTCCAACAAGTAGGTTTACAAAAGGAGTCTTTTCATGAATGCATTCTACATCATAACAATTCTCCTTTAAGAACCATTCTTACATCATGATAATTCCTTCTCTACTCAAACCTATGAGGTCTTATTTATACATAAAATCCATGGAGGAATGGATGAAACTGAATCACCAAACTAAGAAAACAATTTTTACAATTTTAGGATAAATCCCAAAAATTTGTGTTTTTTAACAATTTGGGCAGATTCGAGTTATTCCCCCACCCATATCTCCCAAACCAATTCTAATTTTGCAAAACAGCCATATGATTACTCAATTTATCATATTCTAGACAAAACCCATGTTTTATAATTTCTATATATGATAGCATATGCATGAAAATCGAGGCACAAGTTGGCAGTTTGAGTTTTTTTTTATAATTTTGGCAGAATCATTCCCCCTAAGATGGAGGTCCACATGTGAGAGATAGGTGAATTATGACTCATGTTTCTTCATGAAAACATCATTCTGGACAAAACCCATGTGCCGTATTTTCCTCTAAAAGCTTTCCAAAATTTTGAATTTTTTCTAGTACCGGAATAGACTGGGTACCAGATCATGCTGCTTAAGAGTCAAAGTGATTAGGATCATACACAATCAAGAATTTAATATAATTAACTCAATAAAACTAAAAAAATCATGCTTTAATCATAAGTTACCTCTTATGCACGTGAACAAGGTCATCGGGTGTATTTATGGAGGAAACAATCAATTAGATACACATGGCATAGGTAACATAGGCTCAAATAGGGGGTAATATAGGGCATTAGAAGTGTCAAAATGGAGACTCAATAGGTACCAAGAGGCAGATCATTTTTAGTACGCTCACAAGCCCTAGATCAGTGCAATCTTGGGGGATTATCACCACTTCTCAATGACCCCAACAACATGGTCATCATAGACCCCATACTAGTAGTCAAGAGAGGCCTCCCAGACTTCCATAGTGGGAAACATCATCCTGACAACATCACAATGTACAGTTAAGATTATCTTCTAGCTCCTCTTCTAGACATCGTTCTATCCGAAACTTCCTCCATTCAAACTTAGATGTTAGGAAAGTGGTTACTAGCAGAGTCTAATTTTCTCTCACTCTTTGTATTCTAGATTCTGGGTCCATCTCCCAAATCTGATTTTAGCTATCAGAGCCTGTTTAGATCTTAGATTAGCGAAGTACCTTATTTTATCTCTTAATTTCTACTTCTTGCTTTATTTAGGAGTCATTTCCTCACTCCCACTCTGTATCAATACATGTGTACTTAGCAGTCACATTGACCCATTTCTGTGGTCATTTGTTGGACATTAATAAAATTATCTTATCTTATCATCCATACTGCGGTGTTAATTTTTTAATTTTTTAATATTATGGTGTGCTGACCTATGCCAAACATCACATCAGTGTTAGGCATGGACATCACACATCTCCTTTACTCTGGGCTGTAGAATGCACCTCACTTATATTGGTGCATTCATAATTAGAATTATCCAACTAATGCCAAATTGGATGAGATATGTTCCCTTCTGCTTTTTAAAAATAGTTACCCCTAACTGATCTGAAATTAAAGTCATTTCTTCTTAATTTTAATTTTCTATTTGAGTGATTTGATAGAATCAAGCAATTAACAGCTCTGATGAATTTCCAGAAGCATTAATTATCAGAAAAATGTGTCTTAGAATCTAGAAAAAATGTCAGGACTTCAATTGCAAAAATATACACACTAACTTTAAAAAGGGATCTCTTTTCATTTAAAAGGATCTTTCGGATATGGGTAAGAGGTAAGTTCATGGTGTAGGCTTGTAGAATCATTTTTATAGTTTTGTAATTCCACATCCAACTAAACAGATAAAATAACAAATGAAATTATTTACAAAAAGTTATTGTAAAACCTTACTTAACAAACATGTTTTCTTGGCTTTCCACCTTTGCATGTAAAGTTGTCCATCGTGCTTCCAACTTTTGTATTTCCTTCCTTAGGAAACCGTAATATTTTTGAATCTATTTTCTCTTCTCCTTTGCCTCCTAAATCTTGCAAGTTACAACCCTTAATTGCACAAAGGATGACAAAATGGAATTATTCTTTACAAAATTGACATAGGAAAAAACTATACAACGGTCTTTCCAAAATCCATAACAAAATGTTATGTATTATTCAAAACATTCTATTGTATTTTAACTACTTTAAGAAAATGTATTTTGATTTAACTGTGTTGTTTTTTGCATATCATAGGCTTTGGCAAGATTACAAAAGACAAAACACAACATTGAGCATCTAAGCCAAGCCTTCTCATTTGCAGGGGAAGGGAATTCTGAAGTTGTAGAGAAGATAGAGCTTCAGATAGCCAAGTTAAACAAGTTAGATAGTATATCAAAGAAACATGAAGTTTGATGACGTATGGATGTAAGATGAGATGGTTGTTGTTCTAGGATCTAAACCCTGAGAATAGAAAGGTCAACAAGTATAAGAACATGCATCATCACCAAAACAAGTTAATGTAAGCTACATAGTTTCCATGGTCCTAGGTTAAGTCCCTTGATTCATGATTTGTGTTCGAAAATAATTTGCCAGAGCCAAAATACATGCTTGCAGTTTTGTTTTTATATTTTTTCAAGTTTAACAAAAAATCTAAATATTAAAATTTATTTTGGATACTTACAAAAAATTCGACATGGCTGATTAAATTCAAAAAACCCAATGTAAACATTTATTATTAAAACTCAGAAAAAATTCTACATGGGTGATTAAAATCATGATTCAATTTACCATTGCTTGAAATTAGACAAAATTAGAGTTTTTTAGTAAAAAAAATTGAAAAAATTAGAGTTTTGCATAAATAATTCACCTTCGAATCTAAACCACGGGAAAAAAGGATTTACCAAGCATAAGCACATGCATCATTATAAACACACATTAATATAAGATATTATTATAAGAACCACCAATAAATTTCCTTTGCAACAATCATTGTAAAACTAACTTTAGCAGTCCCAACTTCATCCTATTTATCTTTTGCAACCGCTCATGCTAAAAATTCTCGACTCTTAACTTAATTGCAACATGATCCGAAAGCCTATTCTGCAAGCAACAATACATACTCTATTACTTATTAAGAATATCAACCTCATTGAATCAAACTGTAATCCAAGCCATAATAGTCAGTGGAGAGGTACCTTCCGTGCCAAGGATCCGCAACACACATCATGTTCTTAGAGTCCCACATCTATTGTGTGAGCTCTGGAATGGTTAGTGCCCTATACTGCTGGAAGCCTCAGGATGTCAGGAGAGTGAATCCCACCATGAAGAAATGAACACGGGGGAACGAAATCACATTCACTTCAAGATTCCTCGAGTCTAAGTTCTCCATCACTCAAATTACGTGGGGCATTTCCTCTATTTGGAGAAGGTAACAAAGATAATGGTTTTTTCTTCTTCATTCGTACTGAGTGTGAAACATGATTTAAATGACAAAAGAAATTTCTCAAGTGCCAAGGGAAGAACCCACATGCCTTAGGAGTAAATCTTGAAATTTCATCATCTTCCTCCTCTTTGATCTCTCATTTCATGATGTATGGCCTCGACTGGAATGGAAAAGGTTCTCTGTTTTCTCTTCCCTTGTTCAAAGACAAAGTTAAGTCATGCACAAGAGGTCGCCTAGATGTTTGCTGCGGTGATTCAGAAGCCATGGCTTTAGCAGCAGGAAGAAACTGTTCTATCATAAAATTGCGAGTTTGAGGATCAACAAAGAAAATTTTTGATCTAAGATCCTGATCCTCCATGCCACTCACCAGACTGACACTGCAGGCAACAATGCAAGTTTCATTTTGTGGCAGTGTCTCTAATGCATCCGAGAAGTCATCACAGTCCTCCATGTCCAAACCATCTTCATATGCACGATTTTGAGAGAAGGGAATGACTGAATAAGGCCTATTTGAAACTGTACCATTATATTTACCCTTTATGCTTGAAATGAATGGATGATTAGAGTTTTCAAAAATATTTGAATTGACATTTGGGTGGCTATTTGACTGTTGAAACCCATTGCTAGATATTCTGTTTCCCTGCTCATTGTTTTTTTCATCTCCATTTCTTGACACATATGTTGACTTGGTATGTGCTTGTTTAATGGTCAATGATCTTCCAGGAGGAATCCTGGGCGCTCGAGGGGTAGGAGCACTATGAGTAGATTTCACACGTTCTTCATCCTTAGGCCTCCCAAGACTTTTCTCCCACAAAAAAGGCATTGTTCCAGGGTTCCTCAAAGGCCTTGATTTTAACTCTCATCTATATACAGATGGCATGCCACTCCAATTCAATGTACCATCCACCTTATAATATATTGTTTCATTCTCTATGGGAAAACCAGTGATTCTCCTCATTGACATAAGAGGTGCATTAAAATCCAACTGACCTTGAACCTTTGAATTGCTTTTCTTCTCCATTGAGCCGATCCCTATATTAACATCTAAGATAAACTGCTTCTTTTTTGACTTCCTGCATAATCAAGAAAAAAAATATTATATTAGAACATGCCCACAGTAAACCACTCTCTTTTGCATGGATCTCCATCTATCTATTCTACAAAAGGCTCATGTACAGGCTGACAAAACTCACAAAATTCAATATCTCCCCAGCATAACACTTGAAATTAAATTCCCGTGGTCTCTAATACTATATGATGAGTCCCTGCTTGTTTAATAAATCAGCTGATCAGTTCATGCCAAAATCACCATGCAAGCAATCCTCAGAGGTTTCTTGTGGAAAATATAGAACTAACCAGACCTATTGAAGCATATCCCAAAAGTCATATCATGAGGAAGCAAGGTAATAACACCCCAAAATCAAACACTTTGAAGACACCCACCAAAAGAACTAACAAAATCAAAGAAAAAAATAGGTAATGGCAGTTGTTTGTTTCCTCCTGTCAAAGGAAGCCTACGAAGTATTTTCATTGCAATAACAAACATGTAACCTTAAACTATATTTCAAAGCAGCACTGTCCAATCCTAGCATAGCTCTAACAATCTGCAAAACGATTTCAGTTTCAACTGTCACTAAATTTTGGACAGTTGGTTTATTGGCCATAATGCCATTAGGATAATCTGGGTTCTTTTCATTGCAATAAATATGCTGGCACAGAGGCTCGACTGATCAGAAAACTTACTTGGGACAACTGAACCACCAACCCCTCCCCATGATGATAGCAATGCTCTTCAACAAAATTAAATTGCAGTCAGAGAACATGGTGTTCTAAGGCAACTTATAAGTTAGAACCACCATTCCCCATTTGATCCAATCCAAAATTTCCACATGCAATCACATATTACAGTTCCAAGACCATAAAAAATTCAAGGAAACAGAGAAAAAAAAGGGCAACTATAGATGGGTAGAAATGGAAATGTAAACAGTAAGTCGACAAGAATAGATCCTTGATCCTGTGATTTGTAACTCCCAAGGTTTAAGCAAGCAATATGATTATGGAGACATGGGAAGTGGTGAAAAATGGTCAATATGAAAAATAATTCAAAAGAAATGTGGGGAAACCCACCTTTTTCAAACTATGTGGGGCAATCCTGGAGACTACATACCATAATTCATGGAGGAACCCACTTGCTTCTTCCATTGCTTTACCCCACCTTCCTGCTCATTTATCTCCTCATGTATTATAGCTCTCTCGATTTTCTACCCTTTTTAGACAACATGCCCTTTACACTCTCTCTGCTACACTTGCTTCAATGCATTTTCACACAACTGATACATTGTTATATTCACATTGGGTAGATGGGTGTCTCATTTCTGGCTCCTTTTCATTCTCTTATTATTTTATTTTAATATTTTGTGTGTTGACTGATATTTTTTTTCAATATCAGTGGATAGCAGGCGCATCATGTACTCATATGAGTATCTTCCTCATGATCGATTTTTCATCTTTTTCAGCCAAAGGGAGTTCCAATTTCGGTATTGTTTTGGCGATGGAGGAGTGAGTGAAGAGAACGAACAGGAGGGCCTTGTGAAGCCAATCCAGGTCCAGGTGGTTGTGGGTGTTTTTTTTTCTTGTTTCAAGCCTTCCAGGTGAGCTAACATGTTTGATTCAAACGTTTCTAGAGCCGAATTCGATGAATTAGCAGCTGCATTTGAGTTTCGGCTTGAGAAGAGTGGGTACGGGATGGAATTGAATTTTGCGTCGATCAACGACAGAAAAACTGAACCCAATTGCGTCATGGTAGCGGGGGGATTTGCTTCGGACCCTGTTCCACCACCCCCGAGAGAATGGCATACTTGAAACCTTGCATGCACCACAAAACCACAAGACCATTAAATCAAAAAAATCAATACACAAAAACAACTAAAACCTAGACTATTTACATAAAGGAACGTTAATTTACCTCAACAACAATGGAAACATGGACTATTGACTTAAAGAAACATTAATTTACCTTGCAGACAGTCCTAGTTCTCGGCCTCTTTTCTGATGACATCCAACACGAAATTGATGAGTTCAGCCCCTTCGGTGTGGTGTAATGGCCCTTGGACCAGTTGTTACCAGCTCCAGACTGGCCAAAAACAAAGTTGTCAGGCCTAAATATCTGACCTTAAGGGCCTGATCTTGCATTGTCCATGGTCCCGGGCTCAAGATCCATGAGAACAACCCATGAAACAAACCTCCCACAACTCGCCTCATTGTAGTACACATTCACATTGTTATTAGCGATGGGAGTTTTGGCAGCTACTGATGTTGGTGACTTTGGCGGCGACATGTGATGTATCCATACACTATGAAAAGATGACGAAAATGAAAGAGTGAACTGCGACATAATTATAGAACCTAGCAGGAGTTTTTGGTGTTCCTTGTGTGATTAATTTGGGGGGATTTTAGTTAAAGTATTAAAGGGGCATGAAGACGTGCTTGATTAATGAGCGGAGAGCTTGTGCATAGTAGAGGCTTTTCTCTAACCACTTCCTTTTATCCGGTTCTACCTCTAATGATCATGCATGCACAAATGAAATGTGGTTAAGATTATTTCTATGATGACCCTTCCCTCCCAATGAATGGAAAGCTCATTCCATCTGAGAATGGTTTGGCCTCTCATAAATCTTTACACCAAAATGACATGGGGGCTTTGGCTTTGATGGATCCACCCTTTACAAGGTTGTGTCCAAGAAAGTATAATTATTTTATGTTTTTCTCCCAAACTAAAAGAAGGTCCTCCCTTGTGTCCTTTTGCATTGACAATACAACTTTAGAGTCGGTTTTAAATATTGGTCCCTCTTGGGTCAAGGTGGAAGGGGTTTACTACCATACCAATGGGTTAAATTTGAAATACCTCTCATAAATCTTTGCACCAACATGATAGGTGGGATTTGGCTTTGATGGATCCACCCTTTACAAGGTTGTGCCCAATAAAGTATAATTATTTGAGGGTTTTCTCCCAAACTAAAAAATCCATCGCTTGTGTCCTTTTGGATTAACAATACAACTTTAATGTCAGTTTTAAATATCGGTCCCTCTTGGATCAAGGTGGAAGGGGTTTACTACCATACCAATGGGTTGAAGTTTAAATATCTTTAGATTTGAATTTTTGAATCATAGGGGTCCTCCTTGAAATATTTTGTGGTCATTCAACCTTGTGCCAAAGCAATTTATCCTTGAATTTATTTACATGACAAAGAAAGTGTCATTCGTAATGAGCTCTTGTTTATGGTGAGGGTTGGCCTCTTTAAAAAGCCTTCATGGTGAAGTTTCAATCTTCTTGTTGAATTGTTATGTTTAATCCCAATTTCGGTGAGAAAGCTTAGCTAGCCTCTTAAAAATTGAAATGCCAACTCTCTTAAGGCCATTAGAAATGTTGTAAGTAAGATTGTTGCCTTAGCTCTAGAAACAAATTTTTTTTTGGCATTTTCCATAGCTCAAATACATTGACACTAATTTGATTAAGGATCTACAAAGAAAATTTGTTTAAGTTATAATGATTGTAGTTGGACCTAATTATTGCATAATGAACGTAATTATAGGATTTGTTTTGAGTGCAACCATCTACTTACTTCATGTCTAAAAGTTAAAGCTCATAATGCTTCTCATGCAAATAAGTGCATAAATTAGAAGCCAACTTGGTTGAAGGACTCTAAGATTGGTCACCATTAGGTGGAACTAATCTTGGATCAAGCTTATCCTTGGCCTCTTGATTATGTAAATGTTATAGTTCCACCTTCCAAGTGTGCTAGCATTGTTCTTGACATTGTTATGGCCATCAACCAAAACCATGGATAATTGGATCCAAAGGAATTGGAGACCACTAATTCAACACAATGTTACTTGCTACGCAGTTGGGAGGGGGTTTTTTATTTTTGAATTTATCTCAAGAGAAGACAAACACCTAATCTTAAGAAACATGCCATACTTCATGGGCACCCAGGGCCTGTATTTGAACAGACAGACTCCAGAATTTGATCCGGCGGTCGATGTGCCTAAAGAAGTACATGTCTGGGTTTGTTTTCCAAATCTCCTAATCCATTGTTGGAATACCCCCTCCTTGCAGTCTATTGAGAATGGTTTAGGAAAATATATCGATAGAGTTGATCCAAAAGAACAATACTCCTGCGCTCAAATTTGTGTAGAGGTAGACCTGGAGGCCGGCCCGCCAGAAGCCGTCAACATCTCTATGGGGGAATGGCAGCACTACCAGCAGTTAGACTACGAACAATTTCCTTTCAAGTGCTAAGGTTTCCACGAATACCGACATTTTCAGAGGAATTTCCCTAAAAACCCTGCTATGGAGAAAGAAGTTGAGGGAGGTTGGAAACCAGCCAAGAAAGACAAAACCACAAGTAAACCCAAGGAGAAAAGAAACCCTGATCAGAACCCTAATACTACGCTGAATCTGTTGGATTATTGATAGGGGGGTGAATCAGTAATAACGTAATTACAATCCTTTTTCTTCAAATGTTATATCAATGTAGAATTATTATCCAATAATGAGCAGTAATAAATAAACAATCACACACATACACAG
>JZKD02S1672710.1:77286-89628 GCA_000966675.3 Picea glauca
TATGTGACGTTCCACATACCATCGGAAATGACATGACAAGAACTATCCATCTAGGATATTTTCCCTGACAAATTCACTTTCCTTCATCTCATTATTCCACAATTAAGCATGGGTTATATTACTCCACAAAGCGTCTTCCCATGAGGGCTTTCACCATAAGGGGAGCACTTTGGCGTTCATCCATATTTACTTCTTATCAACCATGAAAAAATAATAATGAGTCATATTTACATCAAACACTATTGGGTACATTACCCTTACCTTTTTTCTATGGGTCTTTCTTCAAGGGTTGACATCAATGACAACCAATCTTAATCAACAGAATCAACCCAAGGCCCCGGAAACTCAAAAAACCCCAACTCTCTCCGGGAACAACTTTGCAATTCTAGGAGACTAGGAAGAACAAAAGGAAGTAGGAAAGGAAGTGGAAGGCTCCACACCTCCTTTGGATGAAGAAGAAGGTCAATAAAACATAGAATCCCAAGAGAAGGCAGAGGTACAATGAAAAGAATCAGAGGGAATCCCTCTCGAGCCGAAATCCAATTTAGAGGAGGCATCATCCAAAAGTGAAGAGATTGATGGCAATGGAGCGCTGGTCACTCCAAGGAAATCTGCCAAAGGAAGGAAAACCAAGAAGGAAAAAAGGGAAAAGGAAACATATAAAGATATACTCCAAGGCTAACAAAAAAATCTCAAGCAAATGATGAACACAAGAACCACAAGAATTCAGGGACAGGCTCCAAGAGGATCCACCTCTAAACTAGCAAGTAAGTAATGAAGATAGTCTCCTGGAATTGTAGGGGGTTCGGAAGCAGAATAAAATAAGACGGAATGAAAGATCTAATCAGAATGATGAATCCGGATATCCTATTAATACAGGAGACAAAGATGGAGGAAGTTGATCTCCTCCAAGCAAGTACCAGGTTTTGGAAAAAGTGAAGAGGAGACATCATCCAAAAGTGAAGAGATTGATGGCAATGGAGCGCTGGTCACTCCAAGGAAATCTGCTAGAGGAAGGAAAACCAAGAAGGAAAAAACGGAAAAGGAAACATATAAAGATATACTCCAAGGCTAACAAAAAAATCTCAAGAAAATGATGAACACAAGAACCATAAGAATTTAGGGACAGGCTCCAAGAGGATCCACGTCTAAACTAGCAAGTAAGTAATGAAGATAGTCTCTTGGAATTGTAGGGGGTTCGGAAGAAGAATAAAATAAGACAGACTAAAAGATCTAATCAGAATGATGAATCCAGATATCCTATTAATACAGGAGACAAAGATGGAGGAAGTTGATCTCCTCCAAGCAAGTACCAGGTTTTGGAAAAAAGGACAAGGTTTGGCAGAAAGTGCGAGAGGTGCATCAGGAGGCATCGACACGTTCTGGGACAGCTTCGTTTATGAACTAATCTCATCTGAAAGATGCACTCATTGGATCTTCACTAAACTCCTTCAAAAAGACTTAGGACAATAGGTAAGTCTTTTCAAGATTTATGTCCTTGTCCTACTCTCAGAAAAACGAAGTTGCTAGGATAAGTTAAAGGACTATTTGAATTCAAATCCCTTGGAAAATATTATCTTAGGAGGGGAGATAAATCTAACATTGGCCCAAGCTGAGACAAAAAGGTGGTTCTTTGGTGAGGGATCCGGCCCAAGAATAGGTCAAAGATCTCATGTTGGACTAGGATTTGGAAGATATAAAACCCATCAGAGGAAAATACACCTGGTCAAATAAGAGAGTAGAACCCGGTCACATAGCATCTAGGCTTGATCACTTTTTGGTCCATAACTCCTTTCTGACATGCGTTCTCTATTTCTCCTATAGAATTCTTCCCCATTGTGTATCGGATCATAAACCCATAACCCTTGATCTTTCTCAAGATCAAAATTTGGGGCCGATCCCCTTCAGATTTAGTCCATCTTGGATTCAATAGGAGGCATTCCAGGAGGTAGTAGGGTGTTCTTGGAACGAGCAAGTCAGGGGCTCTGCATTCTTTGTTTGGGAAGAAAATCTCCAGAGGCTCAAAAAATCTCTCAAAATTTGGGCCAAATCCCTCCAAACCCCAAAATCCAAAACGCAGGAGGCCCAGACTTTATTAGAAGAGAATCAAATTTTTCTAAAAGGGGAATTTATCATAGAAGAACTATTGAATAAAGAAGCCACTCTACAAAGGTCATTTCATCAATCCTACAGAGAAGAAGAGGAGTTCTAGAAGAAAAAGTCCCATTGCCTTTGGCTTAACTCAGGAGACAGAAACACAAACTTTCTTCAAAAGCAAGAAGAAGCAAGAAAACAATTCAAAACAGTAAAGGAGATTCACCATCAGGGACAAGAAATTAAGGACTTCGAAGAAATAAAAAAGGTGGCCCACCTTTTCTTCAAAGACCTCTACACATAGAACTCAAATTTGCCTATCAATGATAGGTCTTATTCCCTCTCGTTGATCCCTCCCCGGGTCCAAAACGATACCGATAGAAGGCTTACAACCCCGGTCAAGTTTCAAGAAATAAAAGAAGTAGTTGATCAGATGGAGGCAGACAAGGCCCTGGGGCCAGATGGTTTCTCAACTCGCTTTTTTAAATCCTGTTGGTCGGTGATCAACAAGGATCTACATAGGATGGTTTTGATATCCCAAAATTGCAGCAATATAGGGGGAAGCACCAACTCAGATTTTTTGGCCCTCATCCCAAAATAAAAAGGAGCAACAAACTTCGGAAGATTTAGACCTATTTCGTTGTGCAATACTGGCTACAAGATAATCATAAAAATCATAGCAAACAGAATCAAGAAAATTCTCCCAGACATAATTCCAAAAAATCAAGGAGGATTTATCAAGGGAAGGCAAATTCTGGATAACATCATCCTAGTCCAAGAAGCCCTTCACTCCAGCACCCAAAGACGTGAAAAAGGTATGATCATCAAGCTTGACTTAGAAAACGTCTTTGATAGAGTTAGGCATGAATTTCTATATAAAGTAATGGGTAAATTTGGTTTTGCTCCTAGTTTTATTCCCTGGATCAAGGATTGCTTAGATATCCTTGGATTGCTCCATTAGTAAATGGGCGAGCAACTGACTTATTCCTAGCTTCAATAGGCCTTAGGCAAGGATGCCCCTTATCTCCTCTCCTGTATGCAATTCAAGCTTCATTCCTCAGTTTTCAGTTGGACTTTTTCCAACAGGACCAAAGCCTGATAGGCCTCTGCATTGTTTTTGGGGTAAAGGACCTAAACCATGCTTAGTTCGTTGATGACACCTTACTTCTGGGAGGGGAAAGAGGTGCCATGACTAGAAACTTCAAAAGAGAATTAGATCGGTATTAATATCCTCAGGAAGCAAGATAAATCTCTCGAAAAGCAAAATATATGGTTGGAATTACACCCCAAGAGAAATGTTGGTCATATCTAGAATCCTAGAAATAGAGGGCTTCATAAATTGGGACTCATTCAAATATCTTGGCGTTCCTATTATCAAATCTATATCGAACACCTCACACTGGCTCCCTCTCCTGGACAAGCTGAAAAATAGGGTTAGATCCTGGGGAGCTTCTTGGCTAAACTTGGCAGGCAAGGTAGTGCTTATCAAATCGGTCCTTTGAAGCATCCCAATTTATCAAAACTCAATTCTTTTGGCCCTGAAAGCAATTGCCTGAAAAATCGACATCATTCTTAGAAGGTTCATGTGGGAAGGGGGAAATCACAACGCAAAGAAACTCCACCTGATCAGCTCAGGAAAGGTCACTAAGCCTCTCAAGGAAAGAGGTCTGAAGTTCAGGGATGTAAGTTCCCAAAATCTAGCTCTGGGAGCCAAGCTACTATGGAATATTATTTCAGGGATAACTACATGGAGCAAGAGAGTGATTTGGAAGAAATACTTCTAGGGACCAAGATTGCGCTGTCTTGAATTCCCCTCAAAGGCTGCCAAAGGCTCCCCAATTCTCTCTCTTTGTAAAAAAGCTCTCAAATTCTTCAAACCACTGCTAAATTGGATCCCAGGAAATGGGAAGTGTATAAACATATGGGAGGACTCAATCTTGGGGGATCCTCCTTTGAACACTATAGAAGATCTAACAAATATTAAATATTGGTTAAAAGATCAAAATTTAACTACCATCTGGGACATATCAGAATGGAATATTGATGAGGACAAAACTTGGAGGAATTGGAAATTCAGAAACTGCCCAGAAGAGTTAGCCACTGAGAGACTGAAGCTTTTGGATCTCCTCCATGGGAAATCCCCTCTGAAAGCAGGTGCAACAGATAAGCAAGGATGGGGGCCTTGCTCCTCAAACTACATGGTAGAAGAAGGCTACAAGGCTATTCGCTCAATCCCGCTTGCCCCTCCATATCCCGCGACCTAGAAGGCTCTTTGGTCCTACAAATTGCTCACAAAATTAGACATGTTTTCTTGGACTTTGGCTCATATAATCATTATCACCAAAGACAATTTGAAAAGAAGAGGTTGGGAAGGGCCCTCAAGATGCCCTCTTTGTTGTTCAAAGGAAGAATCTACAGATCATCTGTTGTTTCTTTTCCCTTTCACTTCTGAAGTTTGGGAATAGTCTCTCGGGCTTCCCCCTGGGCTTATAACTCCCACAAGATATCTCCACTTTGCAGAGAATGTGGATCTCCCCCAGTCCCTTCCCCCTTCAAAAAAAGGCCCATATCAAACATTGATGGTTGGCACTTCCTAAATTTATCCTCTGGAAGCTATGGCTAGAAATAAATAAAAGAGTCTTCAGAGGAATTTCCTACCCCCCTTGCCATAGTGGCATTGAAAGCTAAAGCCCTATTCAGAGAAAGCATGGGATTTTTTGCAAAGGAGAAAAACTCGATAGTACTGAATTCGGATGAAGAAAAATGGTTAAATAACTTCTCTCCATTGGTACAGACCAACGTCACCCCTCTAGACAAAGCCCCAACGAAATGGAAAATTCGATCGAATGCTATAGAATTTGAAGAATGGAGAAAGACATTCAGGATACACACATTTTTCTTGGACGAGGCAACAAAAGGAAATCCAGGGGCGACAGGAGGGGGAGGGATCCTATTGGATCCATAGGGATTAACAGAATTGACCTACTCCTGGGGACTAGGAAACAACACAAACAACAATGCCGAAGCATTGGCTCTATGGCAGGGGCTCTTTCAGGCATTGACTCGAAATATTAAAGACCTAATAATCTTTGGTGTCTCCAGGTTGCTAATCTAGGTGCTGAAATTCAAAACACCTCCAAATCAGGCTAAGTTGAATCATTATCTAGCAAAAATCAAGCTCCTCTTAAAAAACCTCAACTTGTTTTGTTTGTACCATATGCTAAGGGAACTAAAATCACTAGCGGACCTAGAAGAAAACAAGGCAAGTCCCTTGGTCAAGGGCACACTCCTCGTTAATGGGATGGAAAGCCAAATGGAAATTCCTTAAGCCTCCAAGGGGATGGGCCCAAAGGCTCGTCAGTAGGATCCCTCTCGACGTGGATCTTGAACAGTTGGCGTATGACATGCAAAGTCTGAAAAAGAAGTGGAATGCGGAGCTGGAGTACCAGTAGTCCCCAAAAACTTTGACAGTTAGGAAGCTTAAGGCCAGGTCTTTTGGTTTTGTTGTTTTTAGATGCTATCTATAAAGAAGAACTTAATATGTAATTATTCAGGCAATAAAGCCTCTGCTACTTTATGTAGGGCTAGTTTTGAAATTAGGGTAGAAGATTCTAGTTTTGTGGAGAACACTGCTCTAGATACAATAGAAACTCAAAGATGTATTTGCACTAGAGGCTTGACCTTTTCTTTTTAATATAATCTTCTAACCGTTTTTGTCAAAAAAAAAATCTTAATCTAACATTAAATATTTATATCATAACAAATTTATAACCTAAACTCCTAACACAAAATGATCATCAACTATATCCTCTTTCCTGTTATGCTCAAGATACATCCTTGCCTTCATTGGTATAACTTTTCCCCTGGTTATGCAAGATATCCTTCCCTCCAGTGTTATAAGGGTTTATACACTATCTTGAAGAGATCTACAATGACAAAATAAAGACACAATCATACTTCTCTCGGTTTTGGGATAAACTTTATTTTGTCAGTAGAGATCAATCATAGTTGTCCTAACATATTCTAAACCTATGATATTACCACCCCTTATCGAGCTGATTTGAGGTAACTTTTTTTTCCAGGAATCCCCTGTAGTGAGCATGCATGGGAGGGCAAAAAGGGGCAGGAATGCAATAAAACATTACCTGTGAATTGTGAGAACCCTGACTTTTAGTCAATTTGGTTACTGAGCTGGTTAAAAGGAAAGGCTACCAACTACTATTAAGAAAGGGTCCTCCCAAATTCGATGTCTAGTTTGATTAAAAAAAAGGATTAGTCATACATTTGACTATAGGCAAGTTTATTTCCCCCCTCACTCACTTGGTACAAAAATCACTCATGAGTCATAATACAATGAGGTCTACAAGGGAAATGGCCATTGGATATATAATTAATTAATTGGGAAAATTCACCCTATGTGGGAAAATGCCTTAATCTAATGAACTCTTGATGCAAACTGCTAGAGAGAGAGAAGGGAGTGCAATTTAGGGAGTGTTAATGAAGGAATTGAGCATTGCAGAGATTTTGTATAGAATGATTGGGTTCCTATTAAATACGATTCCACTCTATGACAAATGAATGTCATATTTTCATGCTATATGCGTTAGTCATGTAATTCACAAGCATAAGCTTAAGATAATCAAGTTCCTTGTCTTGGTTGAACCCATGCTGTGTAAACAATAGGGTGGAGTGTGTGTGAATGGTTAAGGCATTTAAGAAAATCGTCATTTATACATAGAGTAACTTAAATTTGTTGATCAAAGATCCTGAGTGGGAATCACTATAGAGGAAGTTCATTGAAATGCATTGAAGAAGGGGCATCAAAGTTGAGTGGAGTTCTCTACACTAACTCCAATCGAAGGTTCTTCAATAAATGTTGAATTGATTTTGGATAGGATCGATCTCATAACTTGTAATTATCGCCAGGAAGGGTATTTATTTTCATTAATGAGGATTGAAGGAGCGTGACTAATCACTATGGAGGAAATCAATCCATGATTCAAAAATATGTGAAAGCATTATGAAGAGAACACTAGATCTGATAATGACAGGGTATCATGGTCTATGCGTGTTAGGACGAGTAATTTGTAAAGTAACGAGTAATTTGTAAAGTAACCTGCAGATCATTGTTATAGTGGTTTTGGTGGCTTGTGGCATTCCTGCTACCCTATTTGAGTTCTTGTAACTTATATATAATTCCTGCAACCTACAATAAAGTATTATTAAAAACTGGTAATGGGAGAGGAAATGTTTTCAAATAAACTCTTTAATTTAAATTCTAGAATAGAATAACACGTCATTTGTTGATTGCAGGTTTAGATGTAGAATGAAACTCATAAGATTAAAAAGGAGTTTTAGTGCAGGGATTGATAGCCCTGCATCAAGAATTGGGTTTCTCCATGGTTGGTTGGGAAGTCAAATCCCATGGACTAAACCCTTTAAAATTGGGAACGATTGATATCAATTCATTTTTTTAGATCAAGAGGAAGAAATAATGAGGGGAAGGAAGATTCAGACCAACCTGCATCCATTTCGCAGTGTGATCGTTGGTTTCACTGAAGAAATAACGAGGGCAAAGAGGATGCCGATCTGCATCCATTTCACATTGTGCTGACCGATTACTCTCAGCCTCCCATATTTTCGCTAGTGAAGAAGGGAGAAATTAGCCAAAAAAAACCTTCCCGCCATAGCCACCATTTAAAAAAGAGGATTATTTCACTATAGAGCTGAAAAATAAAAATATAATTTATTTATTCATTCATATTTTTAATAGTGATTTTTTTTTTTAGAAATATTAACATAGATTGTTAAAAAATTAATTAATTTTAGCCTAATAAATAACTGTCAAAATTTGAAGGAGTTGGTGTGGAAACATGAAACAAGTTCCCTCAAATTAAAAATAAAGGAATATTATAGTAATGTTCTTTCTCTAGTATTAGTTATCTACCTATTATATCTTCTTGGTGCTCTTTTAGGTTTAGGTTAATGTTTAACTTGAAATTATGTCATTTTTTACACTAATGAGAATACTACAACTCATTTTCCAACTGAGAAATCTACTCTACATCATAATGAGATTGTTTTAGTTTACATACGCATTGAGAAATCTTCTCTACGACACTAGTTGGAGTCCTCTCACAAGAGATACCCGATTCTAAATGTTGGACATGCTAAGGGCTTGATGTCAACATGTTCACATTTGGAGGGGTAACATGTTGTCATGAAGTATTTCATGTGGCCATTTTTTTTAGGAACCATGTCTCATATCATGTTGTTGTTTTCTCTTGTCGAGGTAGAATATTGTGTAGAATTCCAACATTATCTTAGTTGCATGTGGAGAACACCAATAATCAACCTCCATTCCTCTAACAAACTCTACAAAGATTTGTGGTGAAACATTTCACGATACATGTTGTGGTTTGACCATCTCCCATTTCTTGGAATATCCATAAGAATGCACAATTTCTCACACCCTCACACACAGATCAAGATATTATCAATGATAAATTGGGTCTGGTCATATTTATTCCTCACACTGAACTTCCTCTATGTTTTATGCTAGTGTTCATTAAACAATGACTTCAACCCAACATAAAAAAAATGATCAAAACAGATTTGACCATGAGTAAGATTATCAATAGCAACAAATTCCTTTGCAATCCTCAATCGAGTGAACAACTGTTTAACATGTGGAGACCATTATCTCAAACATTGAATCAATTCCTCCATTGATCCAGTTGATGTATTGGACCTCACTCAACATTGAATACTACCTGATTATGCATCATGTTATTTGGTATCCCTTTGGAAAAGTATCAATAAGACCCTCATTGGGTTCTCCCATATCAACATTAACACTCGACCCACCCTTTGCGATGGCCCTTGGGAAAAACATTCCATGTCAAAATTTGTGGACCCCACATGTTCTTGAGCATCAAGTTCCATAGATGCATTTTTTGTATTCACGCCAACCTTATCCCAAGCTTCAACACTAATGTTTTCTACATGTGCTTAAGCCCCTTCGACATCAATATTTCTTCACATGATTTGTAGATGCAACTCTGCCCACAAGCCTATGGGCAGAGTTGTAACATCTACACCTCTCTATAGCTCTTTGGAGGTTGGAAATTGGAGGGAATATGATAATTACTTTGAAACATATTGTATGCTTTATTGACTATATGCTTTATTGTATGCAAATGCTCAACAAGACTAGCACACATGTTCATAATAAAAATTGATTTTACAAATGAGATGGAATTTATGTCCATGTCCCATTATAATAACCTAAAACTTAATTGATTTTAACTTGATCAATAATGGGATGAAACATTCAAAAATTTTAAAACTTACTTGCATATGACACAAAAAGTTAAATTTGAAGGAGTTGTTGTGAAAATACATTGGTCAAAATTTGAAGGAGTTGTTGTGAAGACACAATGCTCAAAATTTGAAGTAGTTGGTGTGGAAACATGAGACAAGATCCCTGAAGTTAATAATAGAGGAACATTATAGTAATGTGCTTTCTCTAGTATTAGTTATCTGTCTATGATATCTTCTTGGTGCTCTTTTAGGTTTAGGTTAGTGATGAACTTGAAATTATGTCATTGTTACAACTATTGTTCACACTAATGAGACTTCTACAACTCATTTTCCAACTGAGAAATCTACTCTACATCCTAATGAGATTATTTTAGCTTACACACCAATCAAACAATCTTCTCTATGCCACATGTTGTAGTCCTCTCATCAGTGGTACCTGATTCTAAATGTTGGACATGCAAAGGGCTTGATTTTAGCCTGTGCACATTTGGAGGGGTAACATGTTGTCATGAAGTATCTCGTGTGGCCATTTTGTTTAGGAACCATGTCTCATGTCATGTTGTTGTTTTCTCCTAGTTGAGGTGAAATATTCTGTATCCTTTCAACATTAGCTTAGTGTCATGTGGAGAACACCAATAATCAACCTCCATTCCTCTAACAAACTCTACAAATATTTGTAATGAAAAAGTTCATAATACATGTTGTGGTTTAACCATCTCACATTTCCTTGGAATATCCACAAGAATGCATGGTTTCTCACACCCTCATACATGGATCAAGATATTATCAATGATAAATTGGGTCTGGTCATATTTATTCCTCTCAATGAACTTCCTCTATGTTTTACGCTGGTGTTCATTAAACAATGACTTCAACCCAACATAAAAAAAATGATTAAAACAGATTTGACCATGAGTATTATTATCAATAGCAATAGACTCCCTTGCAATCCTCAACCTAATGAACAATTGTTTAACATGTGGAGACCATTATCTCAAACATTGGATCAACCTCTCCATTGAGCCAGCCAATGTATTGGATGTCACTCAACATTGAATAATTCCCAATTATGGAGCATGTTATTTGTTATCCCTCTGGAAAAATATCAATAATCCCCTCATTGGGTGCTCCCATCTCAACATTGACACTCAATCCACCCTTTGTAATGGCCCTTGGGAAAAATATTCCATGTAAACATTTGTGGACACCACACATGCTTGAGCATCAAGTTCCATAGATGCGTTTTTTGCATGCACCCTAGTCTTATCCCAAGCTTCAACATTAATATTTTTGACATGTGCTTGAGCCCCTTCAACATTTATTCACATGATTTGTAGATGCAACTCTTCCCACAGGAAAAGGGAAGTAGGTATTTCATGGAATGGACCCATCTCTCCTACCATCTGAGGTTGAATAAAGAAAAATGAGTATATTTGGGTGTCCCAAGGGGGAATTGGTGGGGTTCCTGGATTTCCCATTGCGTCATCGACTGGTAGAGGTAGTGCATCGATGGGTAAAATGAGTAAAATTAGAAAAAGTACTCCCATTTCCAAAACTAACTCAATAAATGAGTAAAATGTACTCTCATTGCTAAAACTAACTAAACTAAATCTAGAGTATGATAAAAAAAATTGATATACTTTGCCATAATGTGATGTGAATTTATAAAACTTGTAATAACTACGTTAACTTATTGGGTTAATGTTCCATATATAGGGCCCTATAATATTTAACCCATGAGTGACATATGGTTATCATTTCAAGGATTGGTACACCATGGATGGTTGTTAGGGCCTATTCCATGGTTGAAGGCTAAAATCCAGGGAATTGAGCAATACAATTTACTTTATATGCTTCAAAAAAGTCGTGCATTAGGATTTGGGCCATGACACAAGTCCCACTCTCCTTTCTATGTGCCTAAATGACCACCATATATGAGGATTGTGCCTCTCTAATGAGTGTGACACATTAATATGCCTCACACTCATTAGAGAGGCACTAGTGAATGGGGCCAACTGTTGAGCTAATTATATAATATTGATTTCAACATTAAATTGTCAACCCGGGGTTCATAAACTTAGAGATGTAAGAACAGTATATGTAGGGCTAAAACAATCTATTCTACTCTAATATTCGAAAGGAAACACTTTGACTAAAACTAAATCTAAAATATAAAAAATATGAAATTGCATCAAAGGAAATTAATCTATTAAACCTTGCAACTAAAACTATCTCTAACTATGAAATAAACTGAAATTGGATCTAACTTATGAAAACAATTGAAATTGAATCTAACTACGAAAATATGAAAGCTAAAATTAATCTATGAAAACATGGAATTGCATAAATCAAATCTAATAAAAGCATTGAAGATTACAAATAACAAAAGGCAAAATGAAAAGCATGTGAGCTCACATGAGAAACTAAATTAACAAATCAAAACATAAAGAAATCTAACTCTTTATTCCAAAAGTATCAATCCAATTACAAAATGATGAGATCCATATATGACTCTCAAAATGACAAACTATTTCATTATTTCTCTATTTCTAGAGAGAGGCCTCTTCCCAAATGAGGAGAGGACCCTCTTTTTTATACATGAATGAGGATAAACTACTCGTAATTACAGATCCACTTTTCTCTCCAACTATCCCTTTAAACCCTCCACAAATATCTTGGATAAGATATTCTCTCCATAATATTATCTTTGAATTATCTTTTTAAATATTTAAAATGTGGAGAACACTTGAGAAGCTTCTTGAATCCTCCTTTGTTTGAAATATTCCTATATCACAAAGTTCACATAAATATTTAGGACAAATATGAAAAATATATATAATTTCTAAATTTTAATCAAGAATTCTCTTAGAAATGCTCAAAGATAAATAATTTGGAAAAATAGAATATGAACCCATATGTATATGA
>JZKD02S1672710.1:122414-174211 GCA_000966675.3 Picea glauca
TCCCATGTGTAACACCTCTCCTAGGCCTCCACATCACCTCCTAGCTAAACCCCACTCCCTCTTTCTCATTTGTTTTCTCCCATACCTTTCCTCATCCCCAAAAGTTACGCCCCCCACCACTTGGAAAATTCTAAATTATACATTTTTTAAAATTATTTAACCCTCTCCACTCCTTTGGAACATATACCATAGCCTCCCACTACCCTTTTCTTTATCCCAACATTTTCCACACCCATCTACACCCTAGATCTATGATCTAAACCCTAGATGGTGTGCCCTAGCCTTGGGATCTCATCTTGTGCTTGGTGGTAGACACATGGCATTGATCCAAGAGAGGTAGGTTTTCCTATCCAAGTATAAATATATCCATTTCCTCATTCCCTCCTCACCAAATCTTGAGCTATTGTTATGCTACTTGATTTTTCACTCTCTCTCTCTCTCTCTTCTTATTTCATCTTTCCATTCTTTGGCTCTTAGGGTTTTGGAGCAAGTATTTCTCCAAGATCCATCTTCTTGAGTAATAATAAAGGAGAAACTTTGGAGGAATTCTGGAAGAGCAACAAGTACTTTTGTTCTTGCAACACATGAGGTAATCTTGTTTTGGTTTGATGTGATGATGGCATAGGTAGATATTAGGTAAAATATTTTATTTGAGTAGATCTAACAAAGAGTAGTCTTGTAGATCTATATATGTTGATTAGCTAGATAGGGTGAAAGTATTTCATCTTATTATCTTAATCATCCATATTATCTATTGTATGCATTCCATTGTGTTAGATCTTGCAGGTTTGGCTTCAAGGGTTTCATTAGGAAATGCCTCAAGGAAGAGTCCTCCTTTGAGACACACATAAACTCCTCTCTTTCTCTATATATTGCTCTTTCTCTATATGCTTTCATTCCATACATATTTCAGCTAACTTAACTTAATAAGATTGGTCACATAAATTTTAATTTTTCATCAAAAGTTTTTGTGAGAAATTTTTGCCCTAAAAAGCAAAAGTTTTTCTTCAGTTGTATTGTTGTGTGTAGCTTTTCCAACAAGCATAGCTTGCTAGTTTTTGCAGGTTTCAGATCTCGTTGAAGGGGTTAGGCTACCCAAAAATGTCCACACAACACTCCAAGACCCTCATCAATTTGGTAGCTATTTCTCAACCTTCTCTTTCAATTTTAAGGGCTTCTTGTGCATAGATCTACTTGTTTCCTTGTTGATTTACTGTCTCACTTGCTTGGAAGAAGGAGTGGTACGGCCTCCTCCCATGTGTGATCTTTGGGTAGCTTAGGTTAAGTATAAATCTTCCTTTTTTTCGATTTTTTGAGCAATTCTTGAGCTAGGACGTGGGGTTTGGTGATGTTGGGCATCTCCCAAACCTAGGACGTGGGTTAGTTGTTTGTCTTGCTTAGTTGTTTGCTCCTTTCTTTAGCTTGTCCTTCTTGCTTACCTTTCCCTCTCATTTTCTCAAGTTATTTCTAAGCTTAATAAGTCAAATAATTGCCTACCTTTTGGGAGAGGAACACCCCAAATTGTGAGGATAGGGTTTAATATGTGTTTTTGATCTATTATGCTTTATTGGATTAAAATTTTCTAGATCTAGATCTCAGACATATTAATCCTTAGTTTAAGCCTATTGGGAATAATCAACTTATTTGGATTTGTTACATGCTTAAATATAACACCTTGAATGCTTAATGTTTCAATAATTTAGTGAATGGTTTTGCTTTACATGTTTTAAACATCTTAAGGCCATTTGCCAACACACATAAGGTTAATGCTCATTGGATAAGTTGATAATGTAGGCATATGCTTTGATCTTCATGCTCTTAACAAACATAAGACAAGTGTGGTAATCTTTCATTGGCAAGTTGTTCTTGCCCTTGTGATTTGAGTTTTCTTTCATAGCGAGCTACATATGTTAATGATCTAGTGCATGGTAATGAACTAAATATTTATGTCAGTTATCTTTAAATACTATGCATGTGTTAGTGCTGTTTACTTCATAAGCTTAAGTAACACACCTAATAAGCTGAAGTGAGTTTCGGCCTTGGCAATAAATCACACTTTTTGGGCATCTTAAAATCATCATAACACTCTAAAATACACCTAAAAGTCTACCTGATTGATATATTAACTTAACAGACTTAATAAGGTACCTTAGAGCACCATCTTCACCATCTAAAATGGGGATTGAGGAGGGAAACAAAAGGTGATAGGCCGGGGACAGTCTCATGGCGCGAAGGAGTGTCCTTTTAATAAAAACTCAATTTTTCGAGCTGACTGTGACAGCTAGGGTAGGCCTTGTTTCCTTATTGCTTGAGCTTCCAACATCAATTTGGAATAGGAGGAGGAGGCTTTGGTGAAACACTTATGAAGGTTAATAAAAACTTTACAATCTTAAGAAACCCTTAATTTATTGAATAATCAAACCTTGGGCTTACTTATCTAATAATACTTTGTGAGTTAAACAACTAAAGTGTTATAATCATTGTGGAATACTTGTGCTTCAATATCTAGATCTTCTAAAGTATCTTTGTGAATGCGTTGATGACGAACTTGATATGTTGATGGTGACAATGCTTTGATCTTCTTGTATCCTGCACATACATTTAAAAGGTGGTTAGCTTGCTATATTGTACCATTGTATCTTAGTATTTTTATTTGTAAGTACTTATATATATAATTCTTTGGGGTTAATTATTCTTTTGTAAATATTGTAATCATATTGTAACGAAACACCCTAACATCTAGTTGACCCCTTTCCCAACCTTAGGCATTAGTCTTAGTTGACCTAGGGAAAGTCTTTCTTGACATACTAACCATTGCATCTTGCATTGTTGCTTTAGCATCATAGGATAGACTCCCTCTAACCTTAAGAAATTAAAAACAACTCCTAGAACCTTAACTTTAATCACATTTAGAAACCAGGGTCTACCCCCCTTGGCTTCCCTAGGAGTAAGCCTAGACGAAAGAGGTTTCGGTCAAAGTGTCAGTGTGGGCTGTGAACCTAGGCATTGTGCCTCCAAGGACACACTAAGTGAGCCAGACTTAGCTCACATTTGCAAGTGTGTATAATGATGACAACATCTTTGGCACCGTTGCCGAAGATAAGTCATTTATCCTTGGTCAAAATGACTTAATTTTCTTTTAAGAACTAAAAATTCTTTGAACTCGCATTGGTGTTTTTTGTTTGCTTCCTTTCCAAGTGGCGACTCCATTGAACAAATTTATCAAGTATACTGGAAGGAGAAATCCTTGTGGGATGCTTGAAATTCTTGGAGAAGAAGCACTCATTAATGTCCAATTCTTGTTCCAAACTTAATAATTAACTTTTGTTTTCCTTCTTGTTTCTGCTTTGTTTGATGCTCTTGTTTGTCAGAGATAAACTGGGTCATCTGGCGAAGGAATTCAAGAAGGAACTCACAGCTTGTTTTCTTCATCTTTGAACTTGAAAAGGTTTTTGGATGAAGTTAGCATGTTTCCCTTCTTGTCGGATCCTTAGTAATCTTGGGTCCCAGTCCTTTTCATTAGACCTTTGTTTAAATGATCTAGTTAGAAATGGATTGGTTTCATAGTCCTATTGATTTCTCAGGAATTGTTGGTTACCCTCATGATATATCTGAAGATGTTATTGATAACGTTCCTGACTATCATAATCATGATGATGCTAGTACTCACATCAAGGCCTTCACGCGATGTATCGATGAATGGTGTGATCCACCTATTTATGAGGATGTTCTAATGCAATTGTTTGTCATGACTCTTGCTGGTGAGTGGGCTTATGATTGGTTTCATGATTCATGTGATAAGAAATTCAATACCATACAGGGTTTGTTGCATTCCTTTTTGGAAATATTTGGGCATGATCGGGATGAAGTTTATGATGAATTAGTTGATGATTTTATGGAAACATGGAAGAGGAAAAATATTCTAGTTATTGAAACAACTAGTTCGGATATAAAGATAGAGGTTCCATCAAATCCCATTGAGGAGCTTAAAGAAGTAATTCAAAACGTGCAGCTTTCTCAGGAAGAACAATGTGAAACCATGAGTGAAAAACTTATGGCCATAGAAGATCAGTCTGAGATCATGGAGCCTAGTTTCACATAAACGTATATTGAATATCCACCCCCCCCTTGAACTTGAGCTTAAAAGTGAAAAAGACGAGGAAGTTCATTCAGAAATTCTAGATGAATCCACGGATGAGCCAATCATTCATTCAGAGGAAATAAAGGAGTTGAAGTTTGAAAATGTTGAATATCCATATGATTCAAGTTCCCACCCTCCTCCCAAGGAACCAATCATTTTGAAGGATAACTTTGAAAATCTTGAGGAAAACCGTACGATGGTTCCTATGATGTGTTTTTTTTTCAGCCTCTCAACCAAAAGATGAATTAATGCAGAATTATATGGAAATGGAGGGAAACTTCAGTTTTTCAATGTCTTATCATTATGATTATTGGTTGGCCTCCCACATTGACAATTAGAAGCAGTAGAGTGGTAAAACTTTACACGGCTTGTCATATTCCAATGTTTGGTTGAAGCGAAGAAGGGGCATGATTCTTGGTTGGTTCTTTCTAGCGAAAAATTCCAAGTTAACATAACTTGGGAAGGGGTCTTTTGTGAGTCATCCTGGAAAAGGATGTTTTAGACACTCGTGGCATCATTTCATCCATTGCATGGATGGTTGTAACGTATCTCTAACTTTTCCTTGTATTTCAATTTTGTATTATTTCATTCATTGTGTTGATATGTATTTAGAATTTTTTCTGTACCGTAGTTTCATTTTATTATTATAATGTTGTACTTTAGTTATTTCATTATGTGAATTTTGTTTATAGTATTTCATCTGTGTATATGTGTATTCTTATGTTGGTTATTGGTGAGCACTCTGTTTTGTAGGTGTTGGATTCTCGTATGCTCTCTGTCTCATGTGAGAAGATCGAACACACGTCCCCATGTGGAGCCAGATGTTGACCACCTATCCAACATAGGGGGTCAGATCCATGTGCCATGAAGAGATGCATCATCAGATGCTCATTTTTCGAAGACTTATTTGGTTCTACAGGGCATTTTTTGCCCCATCACTTATTTTTGTAATTGGAATTTCTAAACCCCTGCGTGGGTCAATAATGTAATAGGTCTGCATGGATCATCGTTAGGTCAGCTACCTTGGGATCGGTTCACTGGGAGAGTTCCTTTCACTGAGGGTTTTTTAACATTAGTTTATTAACTAATCTTTTCATCCTTGTTAATTTCCCTTGAGTTTTTCCCTCACACTTGCAATAATTCCTCTAAAGTGGTGAACGACGTTCTAGTGGGCTTATATTCTGGTAACTATTGTTAGGAATCATTGTAAATGACCATGAAAGACATATTAGAAGGTCTCGTAGAATTCCATTGATTATGGAATTTTTTTTTTTAATTAATTAATTTTTAATTAAATTTCCCAAAGTTTGGAGGTTTAATTTTTTAATTAATTAATTATTTTTGAGCAAATATTGTAAAAACTAGGTCTTTGGATTTTTTATAGGGGTATTTGTACTTAAAATAAATGGAATAGAACCCCCTACATCCATAGACCAAGTTTCAGCTTAGTTGGACAACTTTTGCTATGGGTTTGTCCACCTGGAGTGTTAGACAGTCAAAAACAACAATTTTAATTGCTAAAGTCCAAAGATGGCAAAAATGTAAAAAATGTAATAATGAGTTAAAAGAATGTGTAAAGGTGGATAAGAGAAAATAGAGTTTTCCTAAGCCTAATATTACCCTCCCAACCGTTTACAACCTATTTCCAACCTCTTACCCCCTCACATCACTCAAAAACTACGCCCCCTAGGGGGATTGACATCTTCCCTTGGTGAGGCAATGTTGTGAATTAAGTTTGATGTATGGGGGGGGGCTCTCCCATGTGTAAATCCTCTCCTAGGCATCCATTTCACCTCCTAGATAAACCCCACTCCCTCTTTCTCATTTTTTTTATCCCATACCTTTCCTCATCCCCAAAAGTTACGCCCCCATCCACTAGGAAAATTATAAAATATTTTTTTTTAAATTATTTAACCATATCCACTCCTTTATAAAGTATCACATAGCTTCCCACTACCCTTTTCTTGATCCCAACATTTTCCAAACCCATCTACACCCTAGATCTATGATCTAAACCCTAGATGGTGCGCCCTAGCCTTGGGATCTCATCTTGTGCTTAGTGGTAGACACTTGGCATTGATCCAAGAGAAGTAGGTCCAAGTATAAATAGATCCCTTTCCTCATTCCCTCCTCACCATATCTTGAGCTATTGTTATGCTACTTGATTTTTCACTCTCTCTCTCTCTTCTTGTTCAATCTTTCCATTCTTTGGCTCTTAGGGTTTTGGAGCAAGTATTTCTCCAAGATCCATCTTCTTGAGTAATAATAAAGGAGAAACTTTGGAGGAATTCTAGAAGAGTAACAAGTACTTTTGTTCTTGCAACACATGAGGTAATCTTGTTTTGGTTTGATGTGATGATGGCATAGGTAGATCTTAGGTAAAGTATTTTATTTGAGTAGATCTAACAAAGAGTAGTCTTGTAGATCTATATATGTTGACTAACTAGATAGGGTGCAAGTATTTCATCGTATTAGCTTAATCATCCATACTCTCTATTGTATGCATGCCATTGTGTTAGATCTTGCAGGTTTGCCTTCAAGGGTTTCACTAGAAAATGTCTCAAGGAAGAGTCCTCCTTCGAGACACACATAAAATCCTCTCTTTCTCTATCTATTTCTCTTTCTCTATATGCTCTCATTCCATACATATTTCAGCTAGCTTAACTTTGTAAGATTGGTCACATAAATTTTAATTTTTCATCGAAAGTTTTTGTGGGAATTTTTTGCCCTAAAAAGAAAAAGCTTTTCTTCACTTGTATTGTTGTGTGTATCTTTTCTAGCAAGCATAGCTTGCTTGTTTTTGTAGGTTTCAGATCTGGTTGAAGGGGTTAGAATACCCAAAAATGTCCACACAAAACTCCAAGACCCTCATCAAATTGGTAGCTATTTCTCAACCTTCTCTTTCAATTTTTAGGGCTTCTTGTGCATAGATCTACTTCTTTTCTGGTTGATTTACTGGCTCACTTGCTTGGGAGAAGGAGTGGTATGGCCTCCTCCCACGTGTGAGATTTGGGTAGCTTAGGTTAAGTATAAATCTTCCTTTTTTTCGATTTTTTGAGCACTTCTTGAGCTAGGACGTGTGGTTTGGTGATGTTGGGCATCTCCCAAACCTAGGACGTGGGTTAGTTGTTTGTCTTGCTTATTTGTTTTCTCCTTTCTTTATCTTGTCCTTCTTGCTTGTCTTTCCCTCTCCTTTTCTCAAGTTATTTCTAAGCTTAATAAGTCAAATAATTGCCTACCTTTTGGGAGAGGAACACCCCAAATTGTGAGGCTAGGGTTTAATATGTGTTTTTGATCTTTTATGCTTTATTGAATTAAAATGTTCTAGATATAGATCTCACACATATTAATCCTTAGTTTAAGCCTATTGGGCATAATCAACTTATTTATATTTCTTACATGCTTAAATCTAACACCTTGAATGCTTAATGTTTCAATAGTTTAGTGAATGGTTTTTCTTTACATGCTTTAAACATCTTAAGGCCATTTTCCAACACACATAAGGTTAATGTTCATTGGATAAGTTGATAGTAGGCATATGCTTTGATCTTCATTCTCTTAACAAACATAAGAAAAGTGTGGTAATCTTTCATTGGCAAGTTGTTCTTGCCCTTATGATTTGAGTTTTCTTTCATAGCGAGCTACATATGTTAATGATCTAGTGCATGGTAATGAACTAAATCTTTATTTCAGCTATCTTTAAATGCTATGCATGTGTTGATGCTCTTTACTTCATTAGCTTAAGTAACACACCTAATAAGCTGAAGTGAGTTTCAGCCTTGGCAATAAATCACACTTTTTGGGCATCTTAAAATCATCATAACACTCTAAAATACACCTAAAAGTATACCTAATTGATATATTAACTTAATAGAATTAATAGGGTGCCTTAGACCACCATCTTCACCATCTAAAACGGTGATTGAGGAGGGAAACAGAAGGTGATAGGCTGGGGATGGTCTCGTGGCACGAAGGATCATCCTTTCCGTAAAAACACAATCTTTCGGGCTAACTGTGACAGCTAGGGTAGGCCTCATTGCCTTACTGCTTGAGCATCCAACAAACATTTGGCAATAGGAGGAGGAGGCTTTGGTTAAACACTTATGAAGGGTAATAAAAACTTTACAATCTTAAGAAACCCTTAATTTATTGAATAATCAAACCTTGGGCTTAATTATCTAATAATACTTTGTGAGTTAAACAACTAAAGTGTTATAATCATTGTAGAATACTTGTGCTTTAATCTCTAGATCTTCTAAAGTATCTTTGTGAATGTGTCGATGACGAACTTGATATGTTGATGGTGACAATGCTTTGTTCTTCTTGTATCCTGCACATACATTTAAAAGGTGGTTAGCTTGCTATATTGTACCATTGTATCTTAGTATTTTTATTTGTAAGTACTTGTATCTATAATTCTTTGGGGTTAATTATTCTTTTTAAAATCTTGTAATCATATTGTAATGAAACACCCTAACATCTAGTTGACCCCTTGCCCAACCTTAGGCACTAGTCTTAGTTGACCTAGGGAAAGACTTTATTGACATACTAACCCTTGCATCTTGCATTGTTTCTTTAGCATCATAGGATAGACTCCCTGTAACCTTAAAAAAATAAAAAGAACTCCTAGAACCTTAACTTTAATCACATTTAGAAACTAGGGTCTACCCCCCTTGGCTTCCCTAGGAGTAATCCTAGACAGAAGAGGTTTTGGTCAAAGTGACAACATGGTCTATGAACCTAGGAATTGTGCCCCCAAGGACACACTAAGTGAGTTGGACTTAGGTCACATTTGCAAGTGTGTATAAGGATGGAAACATCTTTGGCATCGTTGTCGGGGATAAGTCATTTACCCTTGGTCAAAACAACTTAATTTTTTTTTAAGAACTAAAAATTATTTGAACTCGCATTGATTGTTTTTGTTTGCTTTCTTTCCAAGTGGCGACTCCATTGAACAAATTTATCAAGTATGCATCAAGGAGCAATCCTTGTGGGCTTCTTGAAATTCTTGGAGAATAAGCACTCATTAATGTCCAGTTCTTGTTCCAAACTTAATAATTAACTTTTGTTTTCCTTCTTGTTTATGCTTTGTTTGATGCTCTTGTTTGTCTGAGATAAACTGGATCATCTGGTGACTCCACTTCAAAATAATTTGACAATGTATTTTTCAAGAAGGAACTCACAGCTTGTTTTCTTCATCCTTGAACTTGAAAAGGTTTTTGGATGAAGTTAGTATGTTTCCCTTATTGTCGGATCCTTAGTAAGATTGGGTCCCAGTCCTTTTCATTAGACCTTTGTTTAAATGATCTAGTTAGAAATGGATTGGTTTCATAGTCCTATTGATTTCTCAGGAATTGTTGGTTACCCTCATGATATATCTGAAGATGTTATTGATAATGTTCCTGACTATCATAATCATGATGATGCTATTACTCACATCAAGGCCTTCACACGATGTATCAATGAATGGTGTGATACACCTATTTATGAGGATGTTCTAATGCAATTGTTTGTCACGACTCTTGTTGGTGAGTGGGATTATGATTGGTTTCATGATTTGCGTGATAAGAAATTCAAGACCATACAGGGTTTGTTGCATGCCTTTTTGGAAATATTTGGGCACGATCGGGATGAAGTTTATGATGAATTAGTTGATGATTTTATGGAAACATGGAAGAGGAAAAATCTTCTAGTTATTGAAACAACTAGTTCGGATATAAAGATAGAGGTTCCATCAAATCCCATTGAGGAGCTTAAAGAAGTAATTCAGAACGTGCAGCTTTCCCAGGAAGAACAATGTTAAACCATGAGTGAAAAACTTATGGCCATAGAAGATCAGTCTGAGATCGTGGAGCCTAGTTTCACAGAAACTTATATTGAATATTTGACCCCTCTTGAACTTGAGCTTAACAGAGAAAAAGATGAGGAAGTTCATGGGGAAATTCTAGATGAATCCACAGATGAGCCAATCATTCATTCAGAGGAAATAAATGAGTTGAAGTTTGAAAATGTTGGATATCTAGATGATTCAAGTTCCCATCCTCCTCCTGAAGAACCAATCTTTTTGAAGGATAACTTTGAAAATCTTGAGGAAAAAAATACGATGGTTCCTATGATGTGTTTTTTTTCAGCCTCTCAACCAAAAGATGAATTAATGCAGAATTATGTGGAAATGGAGGGAAACTTCAATTTGTCAATGTCCTATGATTATGAGTATTGGTTGACCTCCCACCTTGACAGTCAGAAGCAACAGAGTCGTAAAAATTTACATGGCTTGTCATATTCCAGTGTTTGGTTGAAAGGAAGAAGGGGCATGATTCTTGGTTGGTTATTTCTAGTGAAAATTTCCAAGTTAATAAAACTTGGGAAGGGGTCTTCTATGATTCATCCTGGACGAGGATGTTTCAAACACTTGTGGCATAATTTCATCCATTGCATGGATGCTTGTAACGTATCTCTAACTTTTCCTTGTATTTTAATTTTGTATTATTTCATTCATTATGTTGATATGTATTTAGAATTTTTTTATGTACCGTAGTTTCATTTTGTTATTATAATGTTGTACTTTAGTTATTTCATTATGTGAATGTTGTTTATATTATTTCATATTTGTATATGTGTATTCTTATGTTGGTTATTGGTGAGCACTATGTTTTGTAGGTGTTGGATTCTCGTATGCTCTCTGTCTCATGTGAGAAGATCGAACACACATCCCCATGTGGAACTAGATTTTGACCACCTATCCAACATAGGGGGTCAAATCTGTGTGCCATGAAGAGATGCATCATCATATGCTCATTTTTCGAAGATGTATTTGGTTCTACAGGGCATTTTGGCTCCAACACTTATTTTTGTAACTGGAATTTTTGCACCCCTACATGGGTCAATAATGTAATAGGTCTACATGGATCATAGTTAGGTCAGTTACCTTGGGATCGGTTCACTAGGAGAGTTTCTTTCACCGAGGGTTTTTTATCCTCGGGTTATTAACTGGGATTTTAAGCCTTGTTAATTTTCCTTGAGATTTTCCCTCACACTTGCAATAATTCCTCCAAAGTGGTGAGCGATGTTCTAGTGGGCTTATCTCCTGGTAAACATTGTTAGGAATCATTGTAAATTACCATGCAAGACATATTAGAAGGTCTCACAAAATTCCATTGATTCTGGATTTTTTTTTAATTAATTAATTTTTAATTAAATTTCCATAAGTTTGGAGGTTTAATTATTTAATTAATTAATTATTTTTGAGCAAATATTGTAAAAACTAGGTCTTTGGATTTTTATAGGGGTATTTGTGCTCAAAAGAAATGGAATATCACCCACTACATCCATAGACCAATTTTTATCTCAGTTGGACAAGGTTTTCTATGGGTTTGTCCACCTAGAGTGTCAATTAGTCAAAAACAACAATTTTAATTGCTAAAGTCCAAACATGGAAAAAATGTAAAAAATGTAATAATGAGTTAGGATGTGTAAAGGTGGATAAGAGATAAAGAGAGTTTTCCTAACACTAATCTTACCATCCCAACCTTTTCCAACCTATTTCCAACCCTTTACCCCCTCACATCACTCAAAAATTACGCCCCCTAGGGGGATTGACGTCTTCCCTTGGCGAGGCAACGTTGTGACTTAAGTTTGATGTATGGTAGGGCCTTCTCCCATGTGGAACACCTCTCATAGGCCTCCATGTCACCTCCTAGATAAACCCCACTCCCTCTTTCTCATTTGTTTTCTCCCATACCTTTCCTCATCCCCAAAAGTTACGCCCCCCTCCACTTGGGAAATTCTAAAATATTTTTTTTTAAATTATTTAACCCTCTCCACTCTTTTGGAACGTATCCCATAGCCTCCCACTACCCTTTTCTTGATCCCAACATTTTCCACACCCATCTACACCCTATATCTATGATCTAAACCCTAGATGGTGCGCCCTAGCCTTGGGATCACATCTTGTGCTTGGTGGTAGACACTTGGCATTGATCCAAGAGAGGTAGGTTTTCCTCTCGAAGTATAAATAGATCCCTTTCCTCATTCTCTTCTCACCATATCTTGAGCTATTGTTATGCTACTTGATTTTTCACTCTCTCTCTCTCTCTTCTTGTTCCATCTTTCCATTATTTGGCTCTTAGCGTTTTGGAGCAAGTATTTATCCAAGATCCATCTTCTTCAGTAATAATAAAGGAGAAACTTTGGAGGAATTCTGGAAGACCAACAAGTAATTTTGTTCTTGCACCACATGAGGTAATCTTGTTTTGGTTTGATGTGATGATGACATAGGTAGATATTAGGTAAAGTATTTTATTTGAGTAGATCTAACAAAGAGTAGTCTTGTAGATCTATATATGTTGATTAGCTAGATAGTGTGCAAGTATTTCATCTTATTAGCTTAATCATCCATATTATATATTGTATGCATGCCATTGTGTTAGATATTGCAGTTTTGGCTTCAAGGGTTTCATTAGGAAATGCCTCAAGGAAGAGTCCTCCTTTGAGACACACATAAAATCCTCTCTTTCTCTATCTATTGCTCTTTCTCTATATGCTTTCATTCCATACATATTTCATTTAACTTAACTTAGTAAGATTGGTCACATAAATTTTATTTTTTCATCAAAAGTTTTTGTGAGAAATGTTTGCCCTAGAAAACAAAAGTTTTTCTTCAATTGTATTGTTGTGTGTAGCTTTTCTAGCAAGGATAGCTTGCTATTTTTTGCAGGTTTCAGATCTGGTTGAAGGGGTTAGGCTACCCAAAAATGTCCACACAACACTCCAAGACCCTCATCAAATTGGTACCTATTTCTCAACCTTCTCTTTCAATTTTTAGGGCTTCTTGTGCATAGATCTACTTGTTTTCTTGTTGATTTAGTGTCTCACTTTCTTGGGAGGAGTGGTATGGCCTCCTCCCACGTGTGATCTTTGGGTAGCTTAGGTTAAGTATAAATATTCCTTTTTTTCGATTGTTTGAGCACTTCTTGAGCTAGGACGCGGGGTTTGGTGATGTTGGGCATCTCCCAAACCTAGGATGTGGGCTAGTTGTTTGTCTTGCTTAGTTGTTTGCTCATTTATTTAGCTTGCCCTTCTTTCTTGCCTTTCCCTCTCCTTTTCTCAAGTTATTTCTAAGCTTAATAAGTCAAATAATTTCCTACCTTTTGGGAGAGGAACACCCCAAATTGTGAGGCTAGGGTTTAATATGTGTTTTTGATCTTTTATGTTTTATTGGATTAAAATGTTCTAGATCTAGATCTCACACATATTAATCCTTAGTTTAAGCCTATTGGGCATAATCAACTTATTTAGATTTCTTACATGCTTAAATATAACACATTGAATGCTTAATGTTTTAATAGTTTAGTGAATGGTTTTGCTTTACATGCTTTAAACATCTTAAGGCCATTTTCCAACACACATAAGGTTAATGTTCATTGGATAAGTTGATAATGTAGGCATATGCTTTGATCTTCATACTCTTAACAAACATAAGACAAGTGTGGTAATATTTCATTGGCAAGTTGTTCTTGCCCTTGTGATTTGAGTTTTCGTTCATAGCGAGCTACATATGTTAATGATCTAGTGCATGGTAATGAACTAAATCTTTATTTTAGCTATATTTCAATGCTATGCATGTGTTAATTCTCTTTACTTAATAAGCTTAAGTAACACACCTAATAATCTTAAGTGAGTTTCTACCCTGGAAATAAATCACACTTTTTGGGCATCTTATAATCATCATAACACTCTAAAATACACCTAAAAGTCTACCTAATTGATATATTAACTTAATAAACTTAACAGGGTACCTTATACCACCATATTCACCATCTAAAATGGGGATTGAGGAGGGCAACGAAAGGTGATAGGCCGAGGACGGTCTTGTGGCACGAAGGAGCATCCTTTCCATAAAAACTTAATCTTTTGGGCTGACTGTGACAACTAGGGTAGTCCTCATTTCCTTACTGCTTGAGTGTCTAGAAACCATTTGGAAATAGGAGGAGGAGGCTTTGGTGAAACACTTATGAAGGGTAATAAAAACTTTACAATCTTAAGAAACCCTTAATTTATTGAATAATCAAACCTTGGGCTTAATTATCTAATAATACTTTGTGAGTTAAACAACTAAAGTGTTATAATCATTCTGGAATACTTGTGCTTTAATCTCTAGATCTTCTAAACTATATTTGTGAATGTGTTGATGACGAACTTGATATGTTGATGGTGACAATGCTTTGATCTTCTTGTATCCTGCACATACATTTAAAAGGTGGTTAGCTTGCTATATTGTACCATTGTATCTTAATATTTTTATTTGTAAGTACTTGTATCTATAATTCTTTGGGGTTAATTATTCTTTTGTAAATATTGTAATCATATTGTAACGAAACACCCTAACATCTAGTTGACCCCTTGCCCAACCTTAGGCACTAGTCTTAGTTGACCTAGGAAAAGGCTTGCTTGACATAATAACCCTTGCATCTTGCATTGCTTCTTTAGCATCATAGGATAGACTCCCTCTAACCTTAAGAAATTAAAAACAACTCCTAGAACCTTAACTTTAATCACATTTATAAACTAGGGTCTACCCCCCTTGGCTTCCCTAAGAGTAAGCCTAGACGGAAGAGGTTCCGAACCTAGGAATTGTGCCTCCAAGGACACACTAAGTGAGCCATACTTAGCTCACATTTGCAAGTGTGTATTAGGATGGCAACAAGACCAGTACCTATATGACTTCAATGATCATGGGAGATTAGATTGTACTCCATTGCATACAAATGTCTTCATATTGATTTTGATACTGGTTCTATTGGGCCTTGTTCATGACTGTGACAACCTTTGGCATGCAACCACATTTTTATTTTCCTATTTATGGCCATGGACAGTTGTTTGGTATATTTTCACATGGATCTGCAGTGTAATTCTATTGGTAGCCATGTATGCAAAGTCAATGCAGAATGTAATGAGTAACTATTCCTTCCAACTAGTTACCCACTCCACTTCTAGGTTTTTATAATGTATTTCGGCCATCGCAGATACTCATTTTACCTCACACATTAGGGGGCATCTGTTATAGCAAGATTTTCCTCACCCTATGCAATCTTGCACATAAGGCCTTTTTCCATTTCCCTATGCATACTTTTCATCCCTTTTTGCAAATCCCAGAGCTAAAAAATATATGTTTTCCACATGTACACACCTTGCCTACTATACAACATGCGTATATGCAGGATGCACCACTACAACCTGCATACATCGGGATTTGTTCCCAAAAATGAAAACTGGTGTCGGGTTTCCATGTCACTACAGGAGATCTATGATCCTTGGTCTTCCATATACTGGAAACGTTCTGAATCAACCCTTCAGTTCCATTTGAAGGTTATAAATGGGCCAATTTAGAACTATGGAAAAGAGGAGAAAGAATTCAACTTTGAGAGCAAAGTTACTCTGGAGAAATTATTTACTTCATATTGAGTCTACATCCCTTTGTCCTTTAAGTCTAAACATAGTTTTCAGCCCCCAAGCTATTCCCTTATTGAAGGAGAACTTCATTGTTTCTCTTTTATGAGATTTCCTTTGGTGGAGGATTGAAGTGGTGGAGGCCCAGCTAGAAGGAACTTAGTTTCTCGATTTTGAACCGTGCCGACACGGAAGTCTGTAACATTTTAACTTCTACTGATCATATATTAATAGAAATACTCTTTTCCTGTCCAATTGATATCTTGCAAATATTTGAATTATTATTCCATGGGCGTATTTGTCATGTTTATTAATGGATTATGTTATTGAATGTGCTAACATAATTTATTATCACCATATGATTTCTTTGCTTGGTTGTTGAGGACTAGTTGCAGGTATATTGTTTTGGGTCAAGTGCTCAATGGTGGACTTCATCGAACATCTGGACAAGGTAGGCCTTTTATCTTGTCTTGCTAGCATATTCATTTATACATCATACTTGAGAATAGAGTTGATTTATGAATTCATTCTCATGTATTGTGGTTTACCCCTAGCCATAGAGAGATTTTCCTTGTAACACTTGACTAAACTAGACTCACTCTAAAACTTCCACTCCAATAGAATACTTCCATAGACCTTCTTCATGGATCGTTGATCTAGTTCACTCTGAATAGATCCTTGCCTTTGGTTTGATCAAGGTTCAATCTTCATTGTTGATTTCATCATTTCATAAATCGTCGATTTCCCCTACCTTTATTTTCATCAATGTTCTCATGGTAAAGTTTCTCAAGTTCTAATGTGGTAGTCTTCTAACGATATGATCTCCTGCAAACACAAACACTTTTTTTCTGATAGTAAAGGATTTGTTCCTTCTTGATTCGGGTTCGATCCTTGTAATTGTCATCATAGTTCATCGACCTACATCTTCACATCCTTTCACATCAATGACAACACAATTTCCAACAATTTCTCGCTTTGTCATTGATGGAAACATATAGTCTTCTTTAATATTCCTCTGGTCATTTGTAACCATATATTCCCCTTTTCCTTTACTCTCCCCCTTTGAAATCAATGGAAAAGGGATAGTTTCCCCCTTTCAGTGTACTCTTAATTTTCTCCTCTGCATCTAGCAACCTTCTTGTTTTTTTGCAGCTCCCCCAGAGTTTGTGCTTCTTTATCAAAATTTTAGAAATAACTACCCATGTGAATGTGCTTGATTTTTTTATTTATTTGTACCACTTTCTCATTTGTGTAGTATCCCCCTGAGATTTTGGTTATGTTGAACTCCCAACAACTTTCAATTGAAGTTGCCATACCTTAAGTAGAAAAGGGAATGACTCCCATATTCTATTTGAGATACTCAAATGTATCTTGAGGCAATGGTTTTGTAAATATGTCTGCAATTTGTTGCTTTGTTGTCACATTTTCTAGCTTCACGACTTGTTCTTCAAATCGTTCTCATAGAAAATGGTACTTGATAGGTATGTGTTTTATTTTTCAATGCATGACAGGGTTCTTAGAAATGCTTATTGCATTGGTGTTATCACATAGTATGGAGATAGATTGTTTGTAATCAATTTGAATGTAATGCAAAGTATGTTTCATCTAAATAACTTATGTGCAACAAGTTGTTGCAATGAATTCATCTTCTGCAGTTGAAAAAGACATTGATAATTGTTTTTTTCTTAAATAGGAAACTAGGCAATTTCCTACCAAGAATGTACCTCCACTTGTGCCTTTTCGGTCATCTACACATCCTTCCTAATCAACATCAGTGTATTCTTTCAAGTTAAATATCCACCCTTTGGATACCACAATCCATAGTACACGGTACCCTTCAGATATCCGAATATTCTCTTGACTGCATGTACATGAGATTATTTTGGTGTAGATTAAAACCTTACATCAATTCCAATCGTTTGCATCGCATCTGGACTTGAGGTCGTTACATACAACAAGTTGTCAATCATAGATCTCTACAATTTTTTATCTGTGTCCATGGATTGATCATCTTTGTTGATTTTTCAGCATGTGGTCATAGGTTTGTTGATTGGATTACAATCCTCCATTTTGAACTTCTTGAGCATCTCCCTAATGTAGTTCATTTGAGATATGAAGATACCTTTATTTGATTGAGAGATCTGCAATCCTAAAAAGAATGATAGCTCTCCTAGCATTACATCTAGAATTCAATTTGCATCTCTTCAGCAAATGTTTTGCTTAGCTTGCTATCATTGCTTCAAAATATGATATCATCTACATAGACAACAATTATTAGCATGTCTTTGTCCTTTATTTTGATTTAGATATTGATGTTTTCAACTCATATTTTAAATCCTTGTTGTTGTAAATAATTGTCCAGTCTAGAGTACCAAGCTCTAGTTGCTTGTTTTAAGCCATAGATAGATTTCTTGTGTTTATACACATAATCTCTATATTTTGATAATTGAAATTCTTCAGGTTGTTCAATATATACTTATTCCTCTAAATTTCCATTTAGGAATGTTGGTTTAACATCCATTTGATAAATTTTGAAGCTTGTGTGGCAAGAAAACGCCAAGAATATTCCCACTTCTTCCAATCTTGCTACAAGAGAAAAAAATTCTTTGAAGTCAACTCCCTCAATTTGAGCATATCCCTTGCATACCAATGTTGCTTTGTTTCTTACTATATGACCTTTTTCATTTTGTTTATTCCTGAAAACCTGTTTAGTTCCTATTACATTCTTATTCTTGGGTCTAGGAACAAGATCCCAGGTTTGGTTCTTATCAATTTGGTCCAATTCATCATTCATGGCATTGACCCGAGGTTTATCTTATTTGTCTTATTCAAATTTATGAGGCTCTATTGTAGATATCAAGGAAAATTTTACTTGATCATTTATTCTTCTCCTTGTTCGATGTTGTGCACTCCCATTTCCAAGAATTTGGCTTCCAGGATGATTCTTTTGTACATAACTTGAAGGATTTTTTGGGTCTTGTCTTTCTGGTTCATCTTCCTCTTCTGTTTGTTGATCCTTATTTTATTGTTTCTCTTCTTCTTGTCAATATTCCTCTGTTTCTTCCTCTTTTTCTTGTTCCTCTTCATGTTTTTCTTCTTGTTGAATTCCATCTTCCTCTCTGCATTTTTCTTCTTTTGAAATATGGTTTGTGAGATGTGATTTTTCATCATCCACTTTAACATTTTCACTCATTACTATCTTTTTCAACCTTATATTGTATCATATATAGGCTTTATTGTCAGATGAGTAACCTAGAAAGATTCTTTCATCTATTTTGGAGTCGCGTTTACCCAAATTCTCTTCACTTCTCTTTATATAACATTTGCTCCCAAATACTTTAATATAATTGATTGTTGCAGGTCTATGTTTCCATAGTTCATATGGTGTTTTATCATAATTTGTTCTAAGAAAACATGATTTTATAATATGAATAGCAGTATGCATTTCTTCTCTCCAAAACATATCCGATACTTTGGAGTTATTTAACATAGTTCTTGTCATTTATTGCATGATCCTATTTTTCTTTCTTCCACACCATTCTGTTGTGGCATATTGGTTGCTGAAAAATATCTTTTGATTCCATGCATCTCACAGAATTTCTCAAATTCATTTGAAGTAAACTCGCCTCCATTATTTGATCGTAAGTTATTAATTTTAAGGTCAGTTTCATTTTATACTAGTTCTTTAAACACATTAAATTTATCAATTGCTTCTGATTTAGTCTTTAAAAATGAAACCCATGTCATTATAGTGTACTCATCTATAAGTAGCATAAATTAGTGTTCACCTTGCAAGCTTTTGGTTCTGGTTGGTCCACATAGATCAGTATAAATGAGTTGAAAAAGCTTTGAAGTTGAATTCTCATTTGTTTTGAATGAGATTGTGGCATGCTTTCTATGTTGGCAATGTTTGCAAATGGGATATGAGGGTTTTACAATTAAGGGTAGATCCTTTACAACTTGCTTCTTGTTGATTTTTACCATATTGTTGATTGGAACTCCTAAGAACATTTGCATAGCTTTGAGTCTTTTCCCTTTTCTATGGCATCTCATAATCAATAATGTTTTGGATGTTATTATAGCCAATACCTATTATATCAAATGATGACCTTTGGACATTTAAAATGTCTTCTAGGACTGTTGAGCTCTTTTCAAACCTCAAATTTGTGTTCAATTAGGCGTCTGTCTTATCTAATTATTTTCTTAGACAAACAATTTCAAGCTCTCTTTTATGGACGATATCCTCCATTTCTTTGATTTTATTTGTCAGTATTTATTGAATCCTCTCTTATTCCTCTAATTGTCTTTTTAGACCAATGGTCTTAGCTTCATTATTTGGTTCATGATATTCTCCTTTTGATTTTCTTAAATGTTTCTTGAGAGACTCATTTTTCTTTCTAAGTATTTCCAATTCACTTAGAGCACAAATTAGTTCACCTTCAATATTAATCTATCCTTCCTTGTCAAGGTCTTCATGGTTTGAGGTTTCATCATCCAAGAGTTTATTGATGGCCATGAATAAAACATCTTCTGGGTTGTTATCTTCTTCATCAGAGGAGTTGACTTCGACATTGGCATATAGATTTTTCTTTTTTTTTGTAGTTCTTAATTTTCTCTTCAATTTTGTGGCTTACATAATTATCTTTGTTATTATTAAAATTAGAGTCTGTTTTGAATGGACACTTAGCAGGGAAATGTCCTACTCTACCACAATCAAAATGCTTGAAAGGGAACTTACCTTTATATTTTTCAGTTCCTTTCTTGAGCCTCTTGACGAAGTTTTCTTCCTCTTCATATGATTCCTCTTCAGAGGAGTCATATGTTTGATTTCCTTTTGAGTTTATCCCTTTTGATGCATTTAATTATGTTTCATGCTTTGATGGTTTTTCTTGCACAATTATCATTTCATAAGCTGTCGGTATTCCATGTAATTCATCCATTGTTAGACTATCAAAGTAGTTCATTTCTTCAATGGAAGATATCTTGGAGTCAAATCTTGATGGGAGTGTCCTGAGAATCTTTTGTACAATAAAGTTTTCATCTATGGTTTCACCCAGTCCTTGGATGGTGTTAACAATCTCATCCACACAAAGACGGTAGGTTGATATATCTTCATCTTCTTTCATCTTGAGATTTTCAAATCATCCCCTATGAGTTTGTAGTTTTTCCTTCTTGACTTTCTTATTCCCTTCATATGTATTCTGCAACGAGTCCCAAATTTCCTTTCTTGATTTACAATGCATGACTTTGGTAAATTATGATCTTGCTAATCCTTTCATAATGGCATTCGTGGCTTTGGAGTTATTTTCACTGAGCTTCTAAGAACATACATGATAGAGTTCACTTATATATATGTAGTGTAGCCATATTTGACTAAATTCCAGACACCATAGCCCAATGACTGTAGATATACTCTCATTTTAATGCTTCAGAAATCATAATCAGATCCATCAAAGAATGGAGAGTTGTTTTCAAAATTTCTTTATTGGTTTTCCATGCATTCCATAGAGATCTACATTCCAGTAGTTAGACTATTTCTAAAGGATCCCATTGGAACACATAGAGATACTTAGAGGGGGCGGTTGAATCAGTATCTAACAGTTTTTTTCACTTTTTCAAAATTATTAACATTGCATATTAGTATGCAACAATTAATCAGAAATAGAACAACACATTCACCATCATAAGATAAATACAATACACAAGTTGTAACGTGGAAACCCTTAAAAGGGGGGAAACCACAAAATATGTTTCTTTTATCATTCAATTATTACAATGTCAGGATCCAACCTGTGAGGGACACCCATCCCTAATGAAAGCTCCAACTTACAAGACTGTAGGAACCAACTTGTCATAAAAAGAATCCATTTACTAATTGCAGACACCAATCTACCAAGGACACTAATCATTGCTATAAGCACCAAATTGAAAAACTTAAAACACCAACATGTTCTTCAAGCACCCACTTGTTGATAAAGAAGGCACCAACCTTCAATGTAAGCACCAAATTACAATGAGGACTTCAATCCTCTGAACCTAAGTTCTTATCTTCACACTATACAGTCCTCCCATGCATTGATCGACTCTTTGAGATGATTATATTTCCTTCACTTCTGGAATACTTGGACCTGTGAGAATCAAAGCTCCTCTCATTCACACAAATTATTCCTTTTTCATTTCTACAACTTCAAAGCTCCTCTCTATCCCGTCATTTTCACACACTCATGCTTCAGAGCCTCAGAGCTCACATCTCACTCACCTTATCCATAAATTTCACTCAATTAGGGAATGGATATTTATACAACTTGTGTACTCAATCATTTGTCCACATACAAATTCTGATAGGGTCATCCCCAACTCCCTTTGTTTTTTCGTCAAAAACATGCTCAAAAGATCCTCCAAAAAAAAAAATATGGGTTCCCTTCTATTGTACGTGATATAGTTTACTAGCCCTCGACACTTAGCCACCGTTGGATCATCTCTTTGAATAATCCTCAACCGTCGATTTAATTTCATTTATGTCGGGACCACCAGGACCTTAATATATTAACTATATTCTTTTAACACTCCTCCACCATCCTGACAATCGTCGTCATCAGTATAGTAAAATAATGGATATCAACTTCTGTTCTGAGTGTTTTTCTCCAACAATTTGTTCCAATGGATCTAATGGTCCTCGATAAGTAGGGTCAACGGTCTTGGTCCTCCATTTTATCTCAATATATACAATGGTTATCACCCTCCTCTTTATTTACTCATTGAATAACCAAGTGGGGCCTGTTATCCCCTATCCTAGCGATAACTAAAGAGATCGTGTCTTGAGGCCCACATATATTGGACATGAAGTGCCGAGAGTTAGATGACTTGAGAATGGCCCCTGAGGGGCCATCTTTTCTTCAACGCAACCCATCTATCAGCAGTAGCAGTATCCATCCCACCAACCTGGTCCTGAAGTAGTAGTAAGTCTTTCTCCATGAGGTAATGAGTTTGGGTATGATGGTATTTGTCACCCTGATTATTAAAGAAATTGAATATGTTGCACTGAATTCTCCTTCATTCCATAACGTTTTCTTGGAAATTATGCTCTTTAACTTGCTCATATATGGGAGGGTGATATGATGCCCTAGTAAGTTGATTCCCCTTTAGGATGGGTTACTACTGGGTCGGTCTATGAAAGGTCATCGTCCATTCTCTCCATACTTACCAATTTCCATCATTATTCCTCTCATCTCCCCCCACCATGGTTTGGGCATTGGGTTCTCCATGCTAGGAAGGGTTGTACTATGCTTTGTGGGAAGAAGGGGCTAAAGGCCCAGAGGGTAAAATTAGTTGGCACGAGTTAAAAGGAAAAATGAAACCTTTTATATGCTTCACCTAGGGATTCCCAAGAAATTAGTGAAAGGATCCTCAATGAGAAAAGGGAACTCGTAAGATAAATCAAAACTCAAGGCACTAGTTGGTGGATGGGAGGTATCATCATGAGTCGGATTATTAGGACCATGGGCATGTAGTGGTATGACACTACCATCTATCTAGTCACCAATCCAGGGTAGTGGCTCTTGGTGGCATAGCCAAGATAAAGGGGGTCTCATCACGAGCCAACCTTCTCATCTCCATGAAATTCTTGTGGGTAACGTTGTCACCTCTGGTCACCAAGCTAGGACAGTGTCCCTCAGCTCTTCCCTTGAAGAAAAAAAGAAAAAGCAGTAAGACTAAATAATAAAAGGAATTGATGGGCTAGGAAATAATGGCATCCATAATAGGGTGTAGCCCGCCCTTTACAGAGGCACCCACAGGTAAGACCTACATTTCCCTGTTATCACTGCACCATATGCCCAAACACTTCCCATGTCACATCACACACACTTACATGACCTAGATTGGTTATCACCTGGGAAACACCCCAAACTTAAGGAGGATTAGCCCAATAGGACATCTTGAGACATTCTCTAAACCCGACTTGTTAAATTGCATAAAGTCTTTGAGAATTTGTCTGGTTAAAGGGGGTTTTGATTCACATGTTTGGGTAATTTGATTGTTAGATGTGATTGACATTGCTATGATCCCTGTGACTTATGAGCCCCTGAAGGGTGTACTTTTTGTTGCTGCAGGACTTTGTCTGGTGAATAGGTACACATGGGGGAATGATTAGGTTAGACCTCCATGGGGCTGAAAGCCCAACAGATGGATGCTATGACCCCACCAAGGCGAAAGAGAAACCAGAGGCTTGCACCAGGGAAAAAGAATGATGTTGCACCAAGGACACTCCGACAGACCTAGACCCAGAGAGGTTTTGCCTTTCCTTCTGGACGTTGACCCTTGAGAGTACATGACATCATCATTTTGAGCTTGACGTCACCCAAAGTTAGGGTTTGCACTTATGATGGGCAGTTGTGTGCTAATTAGCACGTGTGCATCATTCAAGGCCTTTGGAGGCCAAATGTTATGCACTTGAGTCTTAGTGTTCCACCTTAGGGGACTAACATCACTCTAGAAGGGCATGACATTTAGGGTTTAATTAATGAGATTTATGTAAAAAATGGATTTTGAATGTAATTTGGTCATGTCGGCCTTTTTATGACCTAATTGTAATTAAAGGTCATTGATATTGTATAAATAAGAGAGAAAACTCTCATTTTTATCATCATCACTCATCACACAAGTGGTTAATTCTGAAATTTGTGCCCTCTTTAAGGGTTATTGGCTGAAAGTTTAGGCGCACTTCTTGAGGAAAGGCATTTTTTGGTGTATCTTCGCTATTTTCATGGTCGAATATCTTCAAATAGGGTTTGATCTTGATTATGCTTGGTGAAGTAAGTAGAAAATATGCATTTTGTTTATGTGATGAATGCTTATGGTGAATTTTACTTGGTTCATGTTAAATATTATGAATTTGGTTGCTTGAAACCCTAGGAGAAAGACATAAGTTATTATCTTTTTTCTCTATGGTTTTCCACTCGTTTAAATTTCTCAAAGAGCACCTCATCTAGAAGTAGATACCGGATCCCTACCATTTTAGCACTCTAGTAACCCTACTTTTTCCTATTGCATATTTTGTTTCAAATTATCTAAGGAAAGAGTAATCGCTAGGGCCTAAATTTCCTTACTTTCTAGCAATTATCTCTCTAGGACTTGGATGTTTGAGGACTTTGGTTACTAACACCTCTCTCATATTTTTCATCTCCTTTGACTAAGTATTATCATATTTATTTCTCCCTAAGTTTTTTTATTGCTATCATTGACTCCATTACCCTAGAAAGGCACTAGTCTACTCACTACAAATGATTGATTGATCAAACAACTTTCAAACTATTTTCCTTGGAACATTTACTCACTTTTACTAACTTTAGACTAGGCTAATTCACTAACTAACTTGCTGTTGTTGAAAAATATTGCTACAGCCATATAATAGCAACAAATTGGCCTTAAAAGGGACATGTTATGCTAGCTAGACATTGCCAAATCCTCTTGTGATTATCTAATATCAATTTTCCTAGTTAAAGCTACTATTTCTAGTTTCTTCTCAAGTATTTTGAATCATAGTTATTGTGGATGTTACAAACTTATCATTGTTGTTGTAAAGTGTTGTATTGCTGCAATTTTATATCAGCTATTCTATTTTTTAAGAATTCATTGTCTTATGAAGCATTAACATCATTGATTTGGTACTTGGAAAGTGCCATTTTTTTCTATTTTGTTGTCTTGTTCTGGGTAGGTACACAATATTACTCTTTTCTTTATCTCTAATAAGACATTGCATAATCTTGTTTTTACATTGAGTGATCAGTGAGAGCAGATAACTTTGTTACATACTTCACCTTAGTCTTCATCCATTTAGGTCATTAGGGATGTCTCCCTTGGGGTAGTCTTGACATAATCCTAAATAAAAAGGGGTTTCATGTTAAGGTGACAGTGATAGGTCACCCCCTTGTTACGCCAATTTTGATGCACTTGCCTTGGGTTTTGGGAAAGTACAAATTTCGCGATAACATGACTTATAATGATGTATGGCTAAAATTGCATCTTGGGGTCCTTGTTGTCATCGTACATCTCCTTCGCTATGTGTGCATGTTCCTTTAATGATGGAAACCAAGGCTATGACCTTGTGCTCAGATCGTCATCATCGGCCCTTACTTGGATGTCGATGTGCATAAATTACACTACCCCAACAACAAAATAGATGTTAGGTCTGGTCGTCTAACTCATCCATAAGACCACAAGATAGAACCAAGTTCTTAACAACATTGTCGACCCTTTAATATTTCAGCACTAACTCCATATAACCTCTACTGGAAACCAAGTGCTAAAAGGCATCATAATTGGCATGTCCTTAGTGGAGAAATCACAAACCCCAATGGTCCTGAAGATATGGTTCCACCCAAAAACATTATGGACTGTCAATCTGGACTAAGAGAATTTAATTTCCCCCATAGAGATAACTTAACCTTCCATGCTTCGATTTGATGTGGCTACTATTTTTTCATAACAAGTGGAATAATGGTCCCACTACATGGCACTATACAAGGTTTGACACATGGCCCCTTCCATAGGTGTTGGATGAAGTGGCATTGACACAACTCTATCATTGTTTCTTACGTGGTTTTTATGTGGCATATGTCATGGTGCTAACATGGCATCATGGCTAGCCCCATTCATCGTCGTCGTCGGTGATCCCTAAGAGGGGTATGAGTCTCTGATATGGAAAGCGTCGATGATATAATATGAACCATTGATCAAGTTGAAATTTTCATTATCTTTCATCATCTTCATAAATTTTATCATTGAGAAAAAAAATGCATTCTTAATTTGTCTCGATGATATATCAGGCCCAACGAATCTTTTGGTCCGAATGTACATGTGATAATTCTTCATAATATCACAAGCCATGACCGGGTGCTTAAGTTATCGTCGTCAGCTCTTTGGATTATCAATGCACTCATGGGTTCTTCCTATCCTGATGATATGCTAGGCCCCCAAAAAATTGGACCTACTCTAAAACTTCCACTCCAATATAAAATTTCCATGGACTTTCTATTGTGGGGCATCCCACAAAAATGCCCCCATATTTCTAAACTTTATGGGGCCCCTAAAAAAAAATTCTCCTTTTTTCTTTTTTCACCTATATTTTTTTAAACAAGACTGGTATCCTTACTTCTCTAAGACAACCACAACTCTAACCAACTTTTTTTCGGGATATCATTTGTCAGAATCTATTTTTAGCATGTTATTTAAAATTTTGATCTTCTCACTCCAATCACCCTAGCTCTTACCCCGCTTTCTTGTGCAGAGACCCAAAGTTTGTGCTGACTTGTCGAACAACCACTTACCCAAGTGGCATCCCAAGATTGGAATGTTGAATGCCCCCTTTTATTCCATTCTTAAATGAGTTGTATTTATTTCTTGTGGAACATAAAAGTATTTCTAAGGTATTGAAGGAATATTACCTTCGACACCATTCTCATCAAGACCCCTTTTAAACACCATATCATTGCACTCCGAAAAGAAAAATCCGATGGATTTTTTACCCTTCTCATGTGTGTCCCACATGTTCTCTCAAGATGAAATAATATTCTTCGATACCATTGTAATCGGAGCTTAAAATTTCCATATCTTCCAAAACCTCAACAACCTAACCCCAAAATCCTATGAAACACATAGTTTAGTGCGCCTTTCTAAGCAACAAATATTCCATCGATACCTTCCCCTCAAGTGTCAGTTCTGCACTCATCATGTTTTACCCCAACGCTAATACCCTGACGGGTCCCACCTTTTTCCGCATTACTATTCTTTGGTTGATGCGTTGTTCCCTCACATTGGCCCACATGTTAGGGGATATACCTTTGACACCTTTCCCTTCAGAATTCGAAAAAAATACGATCTTTCATATTCCGAAATCTCAACCCTAATAACGGTCTTATTCGAGGATGTGGTTTAGCACTTTCCCTGATGTTTTAATCAATGTGCCTAACCTACTTAATAAGTTTTAATTATGGAAATGATGTGGATTAACGGGAAAAGTTAAGATCAAATTTGGAATAATCCTTGTACACACCTAAGTTATGCCATACCCGTGCTAATTGGATGTGCATTATGAGCTGTAAAAACAACCTTTCAGGACACATCTTCCACCGTAAGTTTTCAAAACTCAGTCTAAGAAGTTTGATTTTCGTCTAGACTCCCTCGCTCATTGAGATTACTGCAACTTATTGCTTACTGGTAAATTTTGTTTTCCATCGTTTAACTAGTTTTTAATTATTACAGCTAACATGTTATACATAAGATAAGCTTATATTTATTTTAACATGTTATTGTAGGTTAATATGCTTTTTCATCCTAGAGAGAAAGAATCCCAAAAGACCTAGGAGTTGGGTTTACTTCCAGGGTCCCGCAGGCCCCGAATCATCGTCCCAACTGGTCAAAACTCTGATGACTGATATGATTCCTCATACTAGCGAGGACCATTGCCCTATATTTGAATATATCTATAGGATTTTTGAATCCACAGAGTTTTCTAAAGACAAAAAAGTCTTAGAGGTGTACCAGAATATCCTAAAAAGCAGAATTCATCGGGTAGATGCAAGGCCACAACTATTCCCATACAATGAGGTAGCATAGTGGTGCCTCAAGCAATTTGAAACTTCCACAATGCTTATCATGAGAAAACAAGGAGCATGAGTAGCTTCTCTTAGACCATAGGACATTAGTTCCAAGTATCACCTTCCCACTCCTACTTGCTCGTTGAACGAACCTTTTCTAAAAGGGTCCACACAAGTAAGCAAAGGACCGAAAAAATAGATGAAACATTGGTTGGTGGATGAGGATGAGACTCTTAAACAAGGTCAGAAACTGGTCCCAACCCACAGGATTAAAACCCCTTACAAGCTGCCGGTAGCCATGATCTTTTGATTATATGGAGAAGAGAAGAGTACGCACTTCCAAATTCACTGGCTACCATTGGTGCACACCATTGTTAATATGGGACATGTATTTAACTGGGAAGATATCCCAGCCTTTAACATTTTCCTACACGCTAAAAATATCACAGGTATGAAGAATCCATGTTTTTATATGTTTCTTATATGATAGAAACCATTTTTTCGTCAGTTCAATTTCCCTAATTAGGATGGAATTGGAAGCGAAGTCAACCCCATGTTCACATGTATTACTCCAATTGTGGAGCATAAATTTCAAACAACATTTTTATGAGATTTGCAATTTATTCCTCGCCCCTCTTCATTTAGTCCTTTTCAGCTTCCCTAGACACATGATATCCTTTGAGGCCAGAAATGGGATGAAAGAGGTGGAAGATTGGTTTTTATACAAGTATTAATCATTCATCATGGTTTATGGGACCACCGGGCCCCCCACATCTCTTGCCTTATTTCATCCCAGACTAATTGTTGATGAGATAAATAACATACCAAACAATGGGGTCCAAAGTCACCACACTATTTCAAACTAGCAGTAAAATACTGTGGCCAGTCTTCCCTCTCCACATTGGAAGTTTTTCCATCTACAACGCTCAACATGCAAGGAAGGAAGTTGATACCTTACAGGAGTGTTGACGGGCGAAATTGATTGCTCGTCAACTGGAGGGGTGGATCCTGTCCGGGGTTGTCTAAATAACCCAAGCCGTTTGGGATGATCCACTCTGATGGTTTTAGCGTCTCCGTTGGCCGATCTAAGTCCTAGGAAAACAAAAGAAAACTAAGCTAAGAAACTAATCTAAGTAAAACAAAATTGATTACAACAAACTATATACAATTCTAAAATATATACAGTTTACTAACTAATGTTGCAAAACAATAATTCTATGAAATTAAAAGTTAAGCTATCAACAGAATCAAAATATATGTACAATATTCACAAATTACAGATTTTAAATTGAAAACCTTCAAAATCATTAGTGAACTATCCTAAGACAGCAAAGCTGTTGTTTTTTATTTTTATAACTTTTCTTTGAAAGAAGAGAAATGAAAACTAATTAAGCCGAGCAATTAAAATAATAATCCTAACTGTAAATCTGAACTATATATCTATCTAAAACTACTGAGAATTCTCGAATTTATTAACTATGAAATAAGAAACTAACCTGAAGTAACGCTTCCTATTTGTCCTGTGCTCTATACTTGATTTAGTTGTTTGGTGGGAGGAAACCCGCACCAGATTCTCCACAAGCTTCTCATAAGCAAGAAGAAATAGTTCTCTTCGATTATAAATGACATAACAAAAAAGACATAAAACGACAACAATCTTATAATTTACAAATCATCACAGTTAGATAAATCCCTGTGTGAAGGTTTGTACAGAACAATTCATTTAATGAAGGAGATAAACCTTTACTCATCAAATTGAAACATAGTAATTGTTGTACTAAAACTGAGATACATCAGATATGGACAGAATTTAAATCACAACACATTAACCTGTAACAAGTCTTGATATCTAAAGTAGTCAAGGACTTAATCACAAATTAAAATGCACAAAACTTGAACGAAAGTATGATAAATTGAAAGCTAAAGTTGTTACAAAAGATCTACTTCCATTCAAGTCTGTATCATCATAAATCCATAGTCTTTGTTCTCCCAACAGTGATGGGTTCATTACAAAAATTAATGAGTATATAAAGGACACAGGGTAAAACATCCCTGTGGGAATTATCAAAAACAGTTTACAAAAAATCTGGGAACAACCTCCCAAGTCTCTATTTCTGCCTATGACTAACAACTTAAAACAAAACTATGTCACAAAAGGCATGTCCTAAACTTCCACAACATGTCCAATTTTCCATTGAAATTTGTAGGTACCTGTAGGTGGAAAAGAATAAACAAGTTTAGATAATGTTTTATTTGTAAAATTAACAAAAATCTAAATCTTAAGACTAGCTACATTATCTCACGATTTTGTAGCTGGTCTTATTTGTAAACAAAATCATTTTAAATCAATCCAAATGATAAAAAAAAATCCATTCAACCTATTAAACAAATCCTTAATTACTAATTTAAAGCAGAGAAAATCGTTCACACTAGCCATAAACAAATCGTTTATGCCAATTTGAAACAGACATAAATCGTGTTTAGTTAACCGAATGGTAACAGGGATACATGCAATATGTCAAACAAATTTTATTACCAATTCGGAGCAGACAAAATCGTTTTGATAATTCGAAACCAATGAAATTATTTTTTGAATCAATTTCAATCGAAACAGACTATAATCGATCAAACAAATCTTTCGTATTCATTCAACACAAACACAATAGTTTATGTCGACTCATAACTTAACAAACTCATTGTTGACTCAAAACAAAGCTAACTAATAAAACTACATCAAACCAATCTTCAACGCATATACAAACGACTATGCTAATTCAAGGCATACAACATCGTTTTAGAATCGAACCAAACATAAATGAATCGAACTAGCTTAGGGTCGGCACAATCATTATACTAATTCAAAAAGCAATAAAATCATATCAATCAAAACATAGATGTGTTCGATTTAGAAAACAAGTCTTATGTACATGATTCATAACGAAATCATTTATAGTAATTCGAAAATAATAGAATTTTTTTGAATCTAAACAAACAAAACTAATGTGGGGAAAACACAATCGACTAACCAAATCATTCAAAAATCGATGTTGAAATACATACCTGGACTGTAGGAAAACATTTCAGTCAGGATAACTTTGAGTTGAAAAAGGTTGTAGCTATGTCCACATTTATGAAGACAATAGAACCCGTAGTCTTTTACTTTTTCTCATTGGCTTGTAGCCTGTCTCTTTCTTTTGACAACACAGTAACTTGTTCCTCTAATGATTTAATCTTAGATTGCAACAGGGGAACATCCGTGTAGTAACATTCAAGATAGGAATTTCATTGAGTACACGGTGGTTGATCGGGCCTTGACATTACAGGTGAGGGTTCTTTCAAGTTACCAGGGGTTTCACTATGAAGCTTAATTCCTGGGAAGTTAGGGTCATTCTTGAGGCACAGAGGTAAGTTGGAAACATAGTCATAGGGTTCCACAGAGCAGAGGCCATGAGAGTAAGGGTATTCCTTAGCTAGGAAACATTCAATCTTAGAGTCTGAGTCCTCGCTCAAAACAATGGGCTTCTGGTCAATGTTCGGTTTGGGCTTGTTGTGAGCACATATGGATATCCATCATGCATTCTTCTTACCCCTACTGTTGACACCAATATCACCTTTTCCTTTCTTCCTTACAGGCCTTTTGACGGTCTTAGTATGGTCTTTAGCACATGGGTCGGCCATGGTATCGGGTAGGTCAAAGTTGGGGTAGTTCAAGGGTTTGACAGGGGGTAGAAGGGTAGGATGTGGCACGGCTTGCCCAACCAGAGTTTCAGTGACCACAACCTTGTACACTTGTACACACTCGGGAGTGGCAAATCCATTCCTTAATAGGAAGGCTTTCCAAAAGTCACCACTAAGATTCAAATGATGAACGATAATGACTTTGATCAAGCAGTGATTGGAAGAGGCCGCTATCAGCCTTCTCACACTTAAATCGTTTGGACATTTTGTAAAGACTGTGTAGGAGATAGTGCGGCATATTCAGAGGGTAGTATATAAAATTCATCAGCAACCGAAGGTGATAAAGGAATACTAACCCATAACGACCTTCATAAGTTACGAATTGTTTAACAATTGCTAATAGATCATGTCATCTGGTCTTGAGGGCAGTGACAGGCATACCTTTGTCACAACTAACAATCTTCCTTGATGTGAATAGGAGCGGCCATTGCACCTCATCCACTTTAGAGTTCTTAAACCACCTCTGTCCTTTAGCTGGTAAGCTTGTAGCTGAGCTGAGGAATTCCTCGTTTAGCTCGAGTTGTATGTCTCTGACCTTAGCCCTGCATCCGTCGAAGGTGAGGGTGAACTATTGGGCGACCGAAAGGTTGAAACCCTCAAACTTTTGGATAAAAACTAGCCAGCCACTGTTCTCCAGGTCTTTGCGAGCATTTTCGAATAGCAGGAGTGTTTGGCTGCCATTAGGTTCTATGCGCACCATAGGTTCCATGGGAGAGATCACGCAGTGAGCTGGGTAAAGGGACAAGGGTTTGGATGGGGTATACACAGGATCGAAAGCTCATGGATTTCCCCAAAACCAACAGGGGTAACCCGGGATAGGAGGCAGGCATTAATGCCTAAGTGTGCGAGGATGGTGGAACGAAACAGTCCATGAAGAACATTCATACCAAATGTACAACCGACGATGCTATGGTGATCACTATTGCAAATTTGTTAAAATAAATGCCAATCAAACAATTATTGAAAACTATGGTAAGTCGACCCAAATATTTGCACAAGCAATAGTGTTTGTATGATTTTAAAACAAAATAATGTTTCGAATATAGCACCAAGGATTCGATCATAAAATGTATGCTTTGTATGAAACCGTCGCACCATAAGTCTGATCATAATGTTAATGTGTTGTTATGAAACCATTGAACCATAGAATTGGATGAAAGACTATAGAACATCAAACCACCATTGTATCAAGGACTCAATGACAGTCATTATAATATCATCACAATCTTATAAAAATGAAGTCATATCAGCACAAAAAAAATGCCAAACGAGTAAAGGTTTTGGTGTCTTGCCAACTGTGTGACCATTATTGAATTGGACGTGCAATGAACACATAGACAAGAGTAACCATAGTAATCCAATGATGATTTTAATGCTATTGACACGACTTCGAACCAGGGTTTTCACGCTTTCAGTCGTGAAAACGAAAACAAAAGACAGGTGTGTGAATGAGCAAAAGATTGCGATGAGAATCAAGGGTTCCAAAACACTTGTGTAGGCAACTTATAAAGATAGGATAAAAATGTGAAATGGCTGCCAACAATGGCAACACACTGGTAGAAGCAGTTATCTCTGCCAAAAGAACAAATTCAGATTATGATAACAAGAATAATTCAAACTCAAAAACAACCAGAAAATTGTTTAAACATCATTATTAATCAAATATTCCAGTAGTGTTTAAAGGATGAAAACTGATAACAGTATTAAGACAAGTGAGCCACGATATTAAAGGTAAATGTCCAATACTGTTGATAGAGCCACTACTGCCAGCAGGTGTCCATAGCCTCGAAAGGGTTGTCATTTAACCCACTCTGATATCTGTATCCTGCTAAGAAGTTCCAGATCAGAATAAAGGACATTTTAAGATCAAGAGATTTCATACTTACGAATTTTCACATACCCGACATTGCTTTGCTGCCAGCGGTCCTGTTCAGTACCCCAGCGAAGTTGTCTTGGCGTCATGCATGCATTTACCCGCTGCCAACAGTCCTATTCAGTATCCCGACGGGTTTACAAGCACTTCCCACATCTCTTTTAATGATTTATTTGGTTTTTAAAGATATATAATTGAGCGGGGTGACACTGAAAATTATGATATTTTGACATATTTTTTACAGACCTTGAAAGAATTTTTTTAAAACTGTCCTTCATTAAGATTCAGAGATGGTTTGTTTGAAAAACCGACCTTCGAAAGCAGGGAGACATCTTCCGAGGTATTCCCTTAAGGAACAGGGACAGCGTAAGAAGATAATGGATGATTGTGACAGGCTTTACTTACAGATTGAAATCAATAAACTTCTTTCAAACAATAGTTTTTTCTCAACATGACAGTAAATTTCAGAAGCGTATCACAGTAGATGTTTAGACAAATTTGCAACAGTCATTTTAGAGGAAGAATTTTCTGTTTTCTTTGTCTGAACAGTTCAAAATGAAGGTATGTGTATTTCAAAAAAGCAAAAACTAATAAGTGCAAGGGGAAAAATCAAAACCCAAAACACTGAAAGAAAAGAAAACAAAAGAAAAATATTTACACAGTATACACAGGGTTGTCATCAAGCAAAATATCTTTTCAGAGCTTGGACATTCACCGGATAGGTGTCTGGATGACCCTCTAAATTCTGTAATCAGAAAGAGCTGGGACTCAATTTCTCACCGATTAAAAATGGTCCTAGCCATAAGTTCTGAAACTTTGTGTGCTCTCCCTTTCCCTCATGTGGTTTGTCCCATTTCAGGACAAGGTCACCTACTTCAAAGTTTTTGTTAGAGGTAGAGTTGGAATCAAACCAGATTTTAACCACTAGTTGATGCTGATCAAACTTACGTTTAGCTTGAGCTCTTACCTATTCTAGTTTCATTAAAGCTTTAATTCGGTTCTCCAAAGGAGGGCAGTCTTCTTCTTGTATTTTCTGTGATAACTGTAATGAGGGAAGAATAATATGTGGTGGAAGAATTGATTCTCTTCCATAGATGAGAAATAAAGGAGAGTTACCCACAATAGTTTTTGGAGTCACTCTATCAACCCAGATTGCGTTTAACAATGCATTATGCCAATTTTTTTGATTTTCAGATACCGTTCTCTTGATGATTTTAATCAGATTATTATTTGTTGATTCTGCCAATCCATTACCCTGGGGGTAGTAGCTGGCATAATACTTCAATTTAATTCCCTTTTCTAAAGAGAACTCACTCATCTCAAGAGATGAAAAATAAGAGACATTATCGAATACTAAACAGTCAGGGATACCAAAACGAGTAATAATATTCGAATTTAAAAAGGCAATTACCTGGCTGGTATTTATAGATTTTAAAGGGGAAGCCTCAAACCACCTGGTGAAGTAATATATGGTTGTTATGATAAACTTATGCTACTGTGAGGATGGCAGATTGATTGGGCCTATAATATCCAGACCCCACTGCTGAAAAGGAGAGTCTACTGAAACAGGCTGCAAAGGAAAGGCTGGTTTCTGTAACCGTCCAGATGCCTTTTGACAAATAATACACTTGCGACACAAAGCATGGGCATCTCTAAAAAGAATGGGCCAGTAATAACCCGCTCTTAAAGCTTTATGGGAAGTGGTGTCACCACCAAAATTCCCACCATCTTCTCCTGCATGCAATTCTGGTAAGACCTTTTATGCTTCATCTTTCTCAAGGCAGCGCATTAGTACTCCATCAAAATTTTGACGAAACAGAATACCATTAATCAAATGAAAGGAGGCAAATTTTAATCTTAACGCTCTTATTTTAGTGGGATCCAGGTGATGGGGGGATGACCCATGTTCAAGACAGAATTTTATATCGTCATACCATGGACTGACAGAGTTTTGTGTACAACAAATTGCATTTTGATTGTGTCGTCCTGGGTTTGACATATCATTTTCTTCCTTCTGTCCTACTGCTGAGTCAGCAACCAACTTGCACAGGCCCTGGCCTCTCACTATTTGAGCTGGGGCGATTTCTATGTCATACTCCTGTAAGGAAGTAACCCAGTTTTCCCTCTTTTCCCCTAGTTCTTTCTGCACTAACAGATTCCTGACGGCTGGGTAAGGGACAATAATTTTCATCCTAGATTTCAAAAGATAAGATCGAAAGTTCTTGACTGCTTTGAAAACAACGTAAGCTTGCTGATATACCGCTAGGTAATTAAGTTCCACACCTTTGTAAGCACAACTCATAAAGGCAATGGGTACTTCATTATTTTCAATGTTCTTTTGAGTTAGGACAACAGCGTAGGAGCGGTCAGAAGCAAAAGTGTAGAGGGTGAAGTCTTTGGAAAAGTCGGGGCTCATTAGAGAAGGAGCGCCGATTATTGCCTTTTTTATCGAATCAAAAGCCTGGCTTTCTAAAGATCCCCAATGATATTGTATATCCTTTTTAATTAAGTTTTGTAGAGGTCGGACCATTTCTAAAAAGCTGGGGACAAATTTCCTAACAAAGTTTATCTGTCCTAGGAAAGACTGCATAGACTTTTTTTACGAGGGAGGGGGAAGTTTCGCAATAGCTTGAGTTCTTTCGGGGTCGATAATCATCCCTTCGTTTGATACGATAAATCCTAAGAGTTTACCTTGTTCTACTGCAAAAATGGATTTTTTAGGGTTCAAAGAAATTTCGTATTTACAACATCGCTGTAGAACAACTCTTAAATGAGCTAGATGATCAGTTTTGTTTTTCGAGAAGACAGTAACGTCATCTAGGTAAACTGCAATGGACTGATTGATTAAGCCTCAGAAAGCGATGTCCATCGCTCTCTGGAAAGTGGCACCGGAATTTATGAGTCCAAAGGGCATCTTTCTATAGGCGTAGGTTCCCCATGGAGTGCGGAAGGTAGTTTTGAGTTGGTCTGGAGGAGACATCAAGACTTGGTTGTACCCTGAAAAACCATCTAATAAAGATAATCTTTCAGAACCAGATACCTGTTGCAGGATCTATTCCATAGGTGGGACAACGTAGTTGTCTTTATCAAAAACTTGATTAAGGTTTCGGAAGTCGACGCATAGTCGGATTTCACCACTTTTCTTCCGGACAGGGACAATATTAGAGACCCATTGCGTGTGCCTAACTGGGAAGATTATCTTAGCGTTCATGAGTTTATTTAATTCCTTTTTGACGGTCGGTTCGAGTTTTGGGTGCATTTTCCTTAACTTTTGTTGAAACGGAGAGGTTTGGGGTTTTATAGGAATGACGTGTTGTATGATGTTAGGATCAAAGGTTTTTAGGTCGTCATACATCCAAGCAAAAACATCTTTGAATTCCTTAAACAATTTAATAAATGTTGCTCTTTCTTGTTGAGAACATCCTACCCCTAGATTAATGCACTGTGGGTTTTCATCAGTTCCTAAGTTTACTTTTTCATGCGTCAAAGAGGAACTATTTGTTTTACAGTTCACTGGTCACCTAAACTTGTCATGAAGATCATAAAATTTTTCTAATTTGACTACAGACTTAGGGATAGAGTTTACCATGTGCAATGAAGATTCAGGAGATCTTGGATCTAGTATTACCGTGAAATCACAAAGATTCTCGTCATGAGTGCATTCGTCGATCACTGCGCCTTGGAAAATTTCTTCCATATGCAGGAAACTAATAATTTGTTGATCGTCGTCAAAAAATCTCCAATTTGTGATGTTGTCGGGGACGGATGGCCGGAACAACAGTTTGACGGAGAATGCATTTGGTGACAAGCCTTCTGTAGGAAAGAGTTTTGAAGCTACGTTAGCTAATAAATCGGCTTCTGAATTATTCAATATAGGAATATAATTTATGTTGAAAGAAGAAAAATTATTCATCAAATTCCATACCTCGGATTGGTAGCTTTTAAGATGTGGAGATAAACAGTGGATAGAATTTTTTACCTGTCTAGCCACGATTTTCGAATCGCCAAAGACAGTCAAATTTTGAATGTTCATATCTAATGCTCTTTTGAGGCCTTACAATAAAGCCTCATATTCTGTTGTGTTGTTTGTACATTTAAACTCTAATCTGCATGCAATCAAGGTTTTGTTACCTGCTGGATCAATAATAACGTAGCCTGCACCAACTCCTTCCTTGGACTTTGACCTGTCAAAGTAAAGAGACCATATTTGATTATCGTCAGGTGCATAAGAACGTTGGGTAGGACTTGTTGGCTGCATATATGCCATAATCTCGGACCGTTTCTCCGGGTTAGTGATAGTTGAAGTCTCGGACATGAAATTGCCGAAAAAGGTATCCATCCCTTGTATTTCAGGTGAATCGACAGAAGGTGTAAATGGTTCGTTGGGATCGTTTAAATCTGTCACTGTGAACTTTAAGTAACGCTCACGATTTACCTTGATTTTGTTGGGCTTTCTGTTTTTGGGCAACCACAAGTGAGACCAATCTGTCACGAAATAGCCGTGTAGCTGCTCCGACCAGTCTCTACTTAAAAAAATACCATAAACTTCTGGAATATCCACAACAATAATATCAATTACTTGATGAACTTTGGGGTTAGCTGATAATCTTATAAGCACATTCCTTAATTTGCCTATAACCTTAACAACAGTTTGATCAAGTTAGATGATATTTAAGGTGGATGGTTCAACTTCAACATTAATCTTCTAACACACAGACCATGGAATTACATTGGATGACGCTCCCGAGTCTACCATACAATTGTGCACGTTCCTATTAAATATTTCAAAAGTTAACAAAAAAGGAGGTACATTTCTACAAGTAGTAATGGTGGAAGTTTGTGTCTTTTTACTCGCAGTCTCTAAAGCTAACATATCTACATTTGTTACATTATTTACAGGAAGGCCTCCCTTCTCTTGAGGATCAAAAGTATTTTTAGCAGGGGCTTTATGAGGAACTTTGTTCTGAACAACCTTGTTACTGCTTGAATTAGCATTTTTTCTATTCTCTGTGATATTCTGTAGCATTTTTTGTAGCAGAAACGAAAATTTTAATAACTCATAAACAGATATGTTGGCCCTTAACTTTTTTAGATCTTCAACTAAATCATAATCTAAGTTTGGGTTTACATGACTCTGTTTAGTCTCATCTGATTTAGACTATTTTGGGGGTGACGTTGTGGTGTTTTCAGAAGAAGGTTTGTTTGTTGTCTTACTCCTAGTATTGTAGGGATGTACTGTCTCGAAATTAGCTTGAAAAATGCTATCTGAGAAGTGTCCAAAAATGTTCAAAGAAGATTGATCTTATTCAACTGTCTCTTGTTCAACTACTTCCTCAAGGATGCCAGGGGGCATCAAGTTATCCTGGGCTTCTAGAATTGTTTGAAGGGCGAATTGCAAGATTTCTAGATTTAGGCCCTCGGTGTTCGAATTAGGTCGGTTTGTGGGAAAAGGCTTCCTAAATGGGGGTTTGTAAGGCTCTTTACTCGAAGAATATTCTTCAGCCATCCTTTTCAAATCTATAACTTGATTTGACAGTTTTTGAATGACTTTTGTTAAGTTTTCTAAATCTGAGCTTTCGGGTTGCATTTTGTTTTGGGTGGGTCTTGGGAGGATTTTGATTTTCTTTTTGGAAGATGAAATAGTCTCAGTTTCGTTGCTAGTAGTGTCTTTTAAGATAAGGATGTCTTTCTCAATCTGACCGGCCTCTTCAAAGGCCTATAACAACGTGGCTTTCTTAGATCTCTTTACCCAAATGGTTATACTTTGATGTAAGGCTTTTGTATAATATGCTATGATGAGATTCTCAGCAGGCATCGAATCCATAGGGATTCATTTTTTTAGTGTTAAGAATCTTTGGTTAAAGTCTTTGATTTTCTCTTTGGGGTTCATTCTTAAGCTAGAAACATCCATGACTAGAGCGTCTGGGGACTTATCGTCTCCAAACTTCTCAAGAAAGCAGGATTCAAACTTCTCCCATGACACGATCGTATGGGGCTGCTGGGAAAAGTACCAGGTAGAGGCATTTCCCTCGAAGGTATAGGGGAACAACCTACAGACTACGTCTTCATGCTCAACATTACGGAGTCTAATAGATAACATAAACTTTTTGATGTGATCTTCGGCGATATGTTTAGATTCCGGGTCAAACTTGGGAAGCCACTTCTCCAGATGTTTGGGTAAGGGATGTTGAGGCCCAGGTACGACTACTGCATCCTGGTCAAGCCAGGGTCTGGTAGGATTGTTTTGTTTGGCCATTGGTGTTGGTGGTGTGGAAGGATGAGAAGGGGAACTGCCTTCGTCAGAAGAGTCTTCTCCAGAAGAAGAAGGGGATGATGTAGGTGCTGAGGGTGGTATTCCAGATCCTCCTGCTGCAGGAGTGAGGGTTGGATCTGTAGGATTTAAGGTGATGTTAGTGCCTCCAAGTTGTTCTCTGATATCAAATAAATCCAACGGTTGGTCCAAAGGATGGTTTGGTTGTCTTAAATGGGAGAAGGCACTATGTGTTCTTATGAGAGATTGGCGAACAATCTCTTGTACGTCACCCCCTGTAGGATTTGGAGTTGCTATTTCAACGGTGATCCGTAGATCGTCATTTGATGTGGTTGCTATTTGAGGGGGGATGTTGTTGTTTGAATGACTTCTTGTCACTATAGGCGAGTGATTGGGTGGTGGAGGAGTCTTACGACCACCTCGTACCATTAATAATTTCTAGGCCCTCCTTCTAGTGCCATTTGTTGACGGGCGAAATTGATTGCTCGTCAACTGGAGGGGTGGATCCGGTCCGGGGTTGTCTAAATAACCAAAGCCATTTGGGATGATCCACTCCGATAGGTTTAGCGGCTATGTTGGCCAATCTAAGTCCTAGGAAAACAAAAGAAAACTAAGCTAAGAAACTAATCTAAGTAAAACAAAACTGATTACAACAAACTATATACAATTCTAAAATATATACAGTTTACTAACTAATGTTGTAAAACAATAATTCTATGAAATTAAAAGTTAAGCTATCAATAGAATCGAATTATATGTACAATATTCACAAATTACAGATTTTAAATTGAAAACCTGCAAAAATCATTAGTGAACTGTCCTAAGACAACAAAGCTGTTGTTTTTTATTTTTATAAATTTTCTGTGAAAGAAGAGAAATGAAAACTAACTAAGCTGAGCAATTAAAATAATAATCCTAACTGTAAATCTGAACTATATATCTATCTAAAACTACTGAGAATTCTCGAATTTATTAACTATGAAATAAGAAACTAACCTGAAGTAACGCTTCCTATTTGTCCTGTGCTCTATACTTGATTTAGTTGTTTGGTGGGAGGAAACCCGCACCAGATTCTCCACAAGCTTCTCATAAGCAAGAAGAAATAGTTCTCTTCGATTATAAATGACATAACAAAAAAGACATAAAACGACAACAATCTTATAATTTACAAATCATCACAGTTAGATAAATCCCTGTGTGAAGGTTTGTACAGAACAATTCATTTAATGAAGGAGATAAACCTTTACTCATCAAATTGAAACATAGTAATTGTTGTACTAAAACTGAGATACATCAGATATGGACAGAATTTAAATCACAACGCATTAACCTGTAACAAGTTTTGATATCTAAAGTAGTCAAGGACTTAATCACAAATTAAAATGCACAAAACTTGAACGAAAGTATGATAAATTGAAAGCTAAAGCTGTTACAAAAGATCTACTTCCATTCGAGTCTATATCATCATAAATACATAGTCTTTGTTCTCCCAACAGTGATGGGTTCATTACAAAAATTAATGAGTATATAAAGGCCACAGGGTAAAACATCCCTGTGGGAATTATCAAAAACAATTTACAAAAAATCTGGGAACAATCTCCCAAGTCTCTATTTTTGTCTATGACTAACAACTTAAAAAAAAACTATATCACAAAAGGCATGTCCTAAACTGCCACATCATGTCCAATTTTCCCTTGAAATTCATAGGTACCTGTAGGTGGACAAGAATAAACAAGTTTAGATAATGTTTTATTTGTAAAATTAACAAAAATCTTAATCTTAATAGTAGCTACAGAATCTCACGATTCTGTAGCTGGTCTTATTTGCAAACAGAATCATTTTAAATCAATCCAAATGATAAACACAAATCCATTCAACCTATTAAACAAATCCTTAATTACTAATTTAAAGCAGAGCAAATCATTCACGCTAGCCATAAACAAATCTTTTATGCCAATTTGAAACAGACAGAAATTGTGTTTAGTTAACCGAATGGTAACAGGGATACATGCAATATGTCAAACAACTTTTATTACCAATTCGGAGCAAACAGAATCATTTTGATAATTCGAAACCAATGAAATTATTTTTTGAATCAATTTCAATTGAAACAGACTATAATCGATCAAACATTTCTTTCGTATTCATTCAACACAAACAAAATAGTTTATGTCGACTCATAACTTAACAAAATTGTCGTTGACTCAAAATAAAGCTAACTAATAAAACTACATCAAACCAATCTTCAACGCATATACAAACGACTATGCTAATTCAAGGCATACAACATTGTTTCAGAATTGAACCAAACAGAAATGAATCGAACTAACTCAGGGCTGACACAATCATTATACTAATTCAAAAAGAAATAAAATCATATCAATCAAAACATAGCTATGTTCGATTTTAGCAAACAAGTCTTCTGTACACGATTCATAACGAAATCATTTTTAGTAATTCGAAAATAACAGAATCATTTTGAATCTAAACAAAAAAAACTAATGTGGGGAAAATACAATCGACTAACCAAATCATTCAAAAATCGATGTTGAAATACATACCTAGGTTGTAGGAAAACGTTTCAGTCATGATAACTTTGAGTTGACAAAGGTTGTAGTTGTGTCCACATTTCTGAAGACAATAGAACACGTAGTCTTTTGCTTTTTCTCGTTTTCTTGTAGCCTGTCTCTTTCTTTTGACAACATAGTAAATCGTTCCTCTAATGATTTAATCTTAGATTGCAACAGGGGAACATCTGTGTAGTAAAGTTCAAGACAGGAATTGCATTGAGTACACGGTGGTTGATCGGGCCTTGACATTACAAGTGAGGGTTCTTTCAAGTTACCAGGGGTTTCACTATGAAGCTTAATTCCCAGGAAGTTAGGGCCATTCTTGAGGCATAGAGGTAAGTTGGAAACATAGTCATAGGGTTCCACAGAGTTGGCTATAAGTCACATCAGTTCTATCAAACTCACTCATCCAAATATTTACATTGTGGATTTTGAGGAGGATAATTTCAAGGTAGTACTCTTGTATGATGAGGTATTGCACCATCTGTTACACATCAAAATTCCTCGCTTCGATAATGTCACATTCTCATTTTTGCAAGTGTCGTAAGTGTTGCACTTTTTTCGCAAGTTTCACATTCTTGTTTCGTAAGCATCGCATCACGAATGACACCATGAAAACACTTGATACAAACCCTGAAACAGGTTAGAATAAGAATCCCCATCATCTGATAGTCGGAACAAGTGTTTTTCTATGAGAATTACTCATCTTGGAAAAGTTTGGGAAGACCAGTGCTCCCCTGCTCATATACAAGGAGCGATAGCACTCCTTTCCCATCTCACTGGGAGCATTGTAGTGCTTTGTTTCCCATTGTAAGGGAGTGTCGAATTGGTTGAGAAAATCTTGGAAAAAATCCCTTTTTCTTCTGAAGACAGCTATGGATGGATCGAGTTGGTTTGGCTCAAATCTAACCCCTAGGCTACATCTAAGGGAGATATCACAACTGATGGAGCCATATCCTCAACTAATCCAAAATATAAACAAGGTGGTTGAGGCTCTAAAATCCTAAAAATGGAGGCATTCGCATGATCAACATGGGTGGAAATAATCAACAAAGCATTGTTATTCTGATTGCGGATCTTCCGAGAAAGGGTTGGACGAGGAGGACTTGGAGAGGTTGTTGCAACATCATATAAAGATTGTAATTGTCTCTTTAAAATTTCTCATTAATATACGTGGCCTATTTCCTTCTAGTAATTATTTACATGTACTTGTTTATGCTTGTTTTAATCTTGATAGATAGATCGATTTTGTCTAATCCATTAGAGTATGAGATAGTTGTTTGTCTCTTGTTATCCATTGCAGGTATTGTTCGAAACTTGTAGATTGGAGCAGCTTGGACAAACTTCGAAAGTGAGGTACACTATCCCTCTTTCTCTCTTTTTCGATGGATAATATTAATATATAGGAATGGTAGTCTCCAATGGAAGTTTTTTGTCTTGGTAGAGGGGTATGTACTCCAAGGGAAAATTCACCTTTCCGCAGGGAAATTATTCCGTAACAGAAATTGGCAGCTCCACTAGGGAGAGAATTTTCAGTTTTTGTTCTTTCCTTGTTTTTTTTATGGCTCTTGCCTATGTTTAGATCTTGGTTGTTGATTTAATCTATCCTTACATATTTTTATCTTTGCTAAGTTGTCTCACAAAGTCTCTGATTGAATTTCCCTAAGTTATTGAGTTTTCTAGGTTTTTCTAAAACTTGTCTCAGGACTAGAGCCATCTCCAATTTAAGTTAGAGTGCTAATAGCTTGATCAACGCTCCCCTAGAGTATATTAGGGAGCGTTGTAGCGCTTTGGTGTTTTGATTACCAAAGTGTTGATTTTTCTTTCTTTGAAAAATTGTTGACTTTTTGCTTATTGGGCATGATCCTTGGATATTTTTCTTTGACTTGGATCCTGTTCTGTCAGATCTTGTCCTCTGTTTGAATCATAATTAGTACTTTTCACTCTTTAGTGTTGATTGAGTTTGTGTTGTCTTTCCTTATTGAAAAATCAATCGTTTTCTCTCAAACTTGGTTTCTTTTTGTTTCTCTTTTCAATTATCTGATTGATTGGAGGTTTTCATAAGGAATTTCATTGATCTCAGTATTGTTTTCCTTATCTTTGATCCCTTACTCAATTCTGGAAGACTATTCAGTGTGATTTTTTGTTTTTTTTGGTGTTTTTCTTTGAGTGAATAGTTTTTTATTCTTTTAGTCTTTTATTGACTACCGAGAGTGCCTTTGTTTGTGTACTTTTGCTTATTCTTTTTCAAAATCATAGTAGTGAAGTTATTTTTCATTATTCATGAAATCATGTAGCATTAGACGAACTTTTCAATTTACATTCACAACCAAACAAAGAAATACTTGTATGCATTGGTTTTGGATATTGGAAAATTTTCCTTTGTAATTTGGAAATCGTTTGAATTCTTGTTGAGAATGAAATAGTATAAAATTTTACATTCTTGAAGTGTTTTGTTAGTGACAAAAGAAAATAAAATATTCTCCTTCCCATAGCTAGAATTTCATTGAAAATAAATTTTGCATCTCATTCTTTTCATGTTTTTGGGAATTGAGTCTCAAACATCATCAATTTCACTATCATTCACCTTTGTGTAGCGAACAACCATGAAAATGAACGCTAATTAAAATCAAACTAGAAACTTTTGTTTTTTAAGATCTTTTCACCAACAATAGATTAGGACTAGAGCTTTGGAATAGGTTGTGAGAATAACTCTCCAAAGCATTCAAGAAAAACACACAATCTTGTGATAGGGAGAGTAAATCTAACCTTCGTATAAGCATAGCTGGGTTCCCCCTCTCACACAGGGGTTAAACACGAGGTCACGTTTGGGAGAGAAACACAGATTATCCCTTCGAGGGTCAACTGATCGTAGTAGTACGATCGTATATTTGGGGTTATTCTTGAGGATCAAGTTTTTTCATTTTTTCTCAGAGATTTGTGAATTATGAATCTATTCGGGGTCCTCTAGAGTTTATCGGTCCATTTTTCCTCAGTTCTCTTGGATAATTTCGGACTTGATATCCTGCCCATACTTTTGGACTCGACTGCCGACTGTACCCACCCAGAGGTTGAATGCGAGTTGGTATCCTTAGTAGCCACAATATTTAGTGTCCTTACACAAGGTGACAATGAAGATAATTCTTTGTTGTACCTGGAACAGATGTTGGTCAAACTCACTTGGGATCCTTGGAGGGAAACCCACAGGAAAAACCGTGAGGAAGGTTGCACCAAAGTGTAGGTATGTTAAGCAGGTCGCAAACATAACTGATCCACCTAATCATATCATATTCCCTTCTCAATTTGATCAAGCGATGTTGGATTTCATCACCAACTAGTACGTTCATTGAGAGAAAGCATTGTTTGCTTGTTGGTTTTCTAGATTTTTTTAGCGATTATTTTTTTTTACTTTAGTTGTCCTTAAAAATTGGTGTTGTGGCCGATAAAGGTCTTCATAGATCATGTAGGATGCAAGGGTTTCCTCCATAAGGCTACGAACCCCTACCTCCTAACTCACCTGAAGACACTTACCGAGAAGAGATCGAGAACCATTAAGATGATGGGAGTGTTGCTACTCATTTGCTAGTAAATCTAGAGAGAGATTTAGTTATGATTCAAGAAGATTCCACCTTTCCTATAAGCCCATCTTTTTTAGTTCCTCTCGATCCACTCCTTTTCTGACTGGACTCCTCAGGTAACATTGTAGTAGAATATTACCCTCGTATGTCGTCAAGGCCATATAATCTATTTGATATGGAACCGATACAACCAAATTTTAATGAAGAATACACTACCCATGTTCGTTCTACTGAAATGGTAGATCCACAACAAAATTTTGTTCGTTCAATATGGATAACTCCATCGAGACAAGCCCTTTATGAAAAAATTAATTTTAGTCAACCACCTTTAGACCCTCCACATGCCTCTACCACTATCGGTGCATAGGTAGGACCATTAGGTCATCCCATCAACTATCCCGTCTAACCAACAGTCAATATTGCTACCACTTCAGGCCAAGTCCAAAGTGAAACAAGAGTCGTGTTACCTAGTAAGTTGAAAATTACCTTAACAGTTACACCTCCTATCCCTCTTCAAGCTACAACTTTGTATACTCCACAAATCCTTTCGGGGCATCTTTACATCACAAAATGAAAAACCATGCCACAGACCTGAACCCAACTGCGGGCCAAATCTCTACTGGGGGGAAACCCCCCTTTAGTGGACAAATTCCTACTGGGGGGAAAACTTCTTCCAACATGAAAAATATGACTGGGGGGAAACCCCCTCTTACCAGTCATACCCCAATTTCTACCCAATCAATGGAAGGGGGGAAATCTCAACCTTCATTCACCAGAAACCCCCCACAATCCTGGGGACCACCCTAAGGATGCCAGTTCCATCAACCACATTAGGGAGGGCCATCAAACCCTAACTCACAAGGAGGATTCCCAAATCCCAATCCTTTTGGACTACATTTTGGACAACCTTTCCCAAGAGTCCTGAATCCCACTTGGGGTCCTCAAGGTCAATCATATTTTCCTTCCCAAGGGCCAAATCCTTACCCTCCTCAAGGTCATCCTAGTTACCCTCCTCAAGGGAAACCTGGTTATCCACCTCAAGCTAATCAAGTGAGCTATCCTCCCCCGAGTTTGTTAGGGACATAACCCACCATGTAGGTATAATAATATATTCCGATTTAATAAAGGTAAATATTAATAAGGCATAGAAATAAGGAAGAATAAGTCCAGTGTAAGAAGACCTAATAGAAGCTTCTGCTTCTAGAAGGATCTTCCTCTAGATGGTTTTTTTGATAGACATATTTAGTATAAATATGAGTTGAGGGTATGATAAAAAATTTCTTGGATATTATTGTAATAGAGCTCTGCTCTGCTGGAGGTTGCCCCCTCGAAGAGGAAAGTGAACATTTCTCTCAGTAATCAAAGTGCTCTTTCTGGTGTTATTCTACTATCATTTTGGTATTATTGTGGTGTTATTATGGTTATATTGTTGTTCATCTACCATTTCTAGCTATTTATTTATGTTCTGCATACTTTTTTATATCTAGAATATTACAAGTGGTATCAGAGCACCTTCCTCGATAGAAAATTGTGGGTTAATTTTTTTCAAGGTAGAGACGTATTCTGGTGTCTTTAAACTACAGAGATCTATCGTTATGCGCATAAACTCGCGGTCTTGGATTCATACACATAGGAAATACAAGTGGTACTTAATCACACATATGTTGGCCACCCTTTTAACCCTTGTTGGTACCCCTTCGAGTGGTAGCGCATTGGAAAACACCTGTATATGGATCAACCTAGATTTCCTGAAGCCCTCCATAGATAAACTGATCGGTCACTTGACTACTATAGTGCCCCAGTTTGGATCCTGTTGGAACCATTATTTGAGACCTATTCCATTGGATTTATCTCTTCACCCTTATCACATTTATACCTATCATTTTTCATAAATTTGTTTGACCCCACCCGCCCCTTTTCGGTTCCCTCATCATCCTATACCATACTCATAGTGAAGACTTGGAAGCTCACTTCAATATCTTGCAATCTAATTTCATAGAGACCCAACAAGAAGTGAGACAGCTCAGTGCCAATATTGCCACCATCCATTCATCCATCGTCGCCTCAATCGAGGAACTCAAACAAGACCTCAAACAAGACATTACTACCCATCTTGAATCTTTCACTACAATGAAAAGCACCAAGATGCATATCCCTGCAGATCCTCCCTTATCTGACCCACCTTTGCATATTGAAGCTGAAACTTCCTCTCATTCCCATAATTTTCAGCCACATCACTTTCAACCTGACCTACGCCTTCCATGTGTGGATGTGACCAAATTTCATGGCTCGGATCCCACTGGATGGGTAACTCAAATGGAACATCATTTCTCTTTGTATGACATTATGGATGAGTTGGCCAAACTCTAGTATGGTGTTCTCCATATAGATCAAGAACGTTGGCAATGATGGCAATGGAGAAAAACTACCCGCCAAGGGTATGTTGCTTGGACACACTTTGTGGTAGAGCTTTATGAACTCTTTTATATTGACACCAACCATTTAGGTCATTTGACCAAGTTGAAACAATCTATAATAGTGGAAGACTTTATAGCTGCTTTTGAACGACTATCTTTTCGTACAGAGGGCATGTCTGATGATTTTTTCCGAGAATGTTTTATTAGTGGCCTCAAGGATGATATTTGTGCCCATGTCCTCATGGCTTGGCCTTAGAGTTGGGTGGAGGATACTAAAAGAGATAAGGAAGAACAACAGGTTGTCTCTTCTCAAAACTGGAAACCCTCCTTTATTCCTCGTACTAAACCAGTAAATCCCACTTCTCCTTCTACTCCACTAAAGATACAAAAATTGACCAGGGTCAAAATGGTTGAACGCCAACTCAAAGGCCTTTGTTATAATTGTGATGACAAATATTTTTCGAGACACAAGTGTAAGGAGAAAAATCTTTTTATGGCCATCTCAGAGGATGTTGAAGCTCCCCTTGTGTCTGTGTCACTTGAACCCACTAACATAACCCCTTCCTCAGACCCTCCTGAAGTAGAACCGATCATTTCACTAAATGATCTCACTGGCTTCTCTGATCCCCAAACCCTCAATATAATTGGTTACATCAAGCATAGGAAGGTCATCATTCTTGTTGATAGTGGAAGCACCCATAATTTTATTCATCGATGCATTGCCCAAGAAACTAATTGCTATATTTGTGCTGTCAATAATTTCCAAATAATGATTACCAATGGTGGGTCCATGAAATGTGGAGGGTGTTGTGAAAATTTTTGTCTCCAAATTGGTGACTACCAATTGAAATCTCATATGTTTTCTATAGACATGGGTGGTTGTGACATTGTGTTGAGTGCAGAATGGATAAGGACTTTGGGTCCGATTCTCATGGATTTTAAGGAATTAACTATGCAATTTGACCAGGAGGTCAAACAATATAAGTTCCAAGGCATCATTGAAGGTTCCCCTGAGATCATTAGTTCCCATAGCATGGACAATCTGCTAAAACAAGGTCATTATGGTGTTATTTCCCAAATACATGCCATACAAACAACTTAGACACCCTCTGTGTCGCAGGACCTCCAATCCATCCTCTCTAAACATCAAGTGGTTTTTTCCACTCCCCTGGGACTCCCTCCTTCCTGTGGTGTTCCTGATCATTCCATTCCCCTTGACCCAGGAAGCCTTCCCCCCAATATTTGTCCCTATCGTCACCCCTTTTCCCAAAAAATGAAATTGAGAAAATGGTTCAAGAACTGCTCAACATAGGTGTTATCCACCCTAGTATGAGCCCCTACTCTTCTCCTATGATTATGGTCCTTAAGAAAGAAGGTTCTTGGTGCATGTGTCCTAACTTCCATGCCCTCAACAAACTTACCATTAAAGACAAATTTCCCATTCTTGTCATCGATGACCTCTTGGATGAATTGAGTGGTGCCTAGTTATTTACTAAACTTGATCTTCATTCTGGCTACCACCAGATCTGTATGAAAGAGGAAGAAATTCCTAAGACTTCATTTAGAACTCATGAGGGCCACTATGCATTTTTTGTCATGCCCTTTGGCTTGTGTAATGCTCCCTTCGCTTTCCAAAGCTTCATGAATCATGTCTTCCATCCTTTTCTCCATAATTATGTCTTAGTTTTCTTTGATGATATCATCATCTATAGAAAAAGATGGACAGACCATCTTTCTCATGTGGATCGAGTTCTCCATCTACTCTCTCAACACCAAATTTTTCTGAAACAATCTAAATGTGCTTTTGGCGCCTCGAAAGTCGAGTACTTGGGTCATCTTGTTGGTAAGGCCGACATCAGAGTGGATCCTAAAAAGATTGAAGCTATGCATAACTGGACTCACCCAAAGACTCTCAAAAGATTGTGTGGATTTATGGGCTTAACAGGTTATTATCACAATTTTGTTAAGAATTATGGAAAGATTGTGGCACCTCTCACTGCACTCCTTAAAAATAATTCTTTCACTTGGAATCTAGCAACTGCTCAGGCTTTTCAAACCTTGAACATGGACATGTGCACCACTCTAGTCCTGGCCCTTCCCGATTTCACAAATACCTTTTGTCCTGGAATGTGATTTTTCAGGGAAAGGAATTGGCATTGTCCGTATGCAAGAGGGTCAACCTTTGGCCTTTACCAGCAAACAAATTTCTGAGAAAAATTTGGGAAAATCAATCTATGAAAAGAAAAGGTTGGATATTCTGCATGTCATTGATATTTGGCACCCTTATCTATTGGGGAAATGCTTCCAAATTAATACATATCATCAAAGCCTCAAGTATTTTCTAGAACAACGCATTTACTCCCCAAAGCAAAAAAAATGGGTGACTAATCTCTTTGGATATGATTATGAGATCATTTACAAGAAAGACAAAGACAATGTGGTTGCAGATGCACTTTCCTGAAAATATGAAGATGAAGGGTCCCTTTTTTCTCTCTCCTTCATTATACCAGATTGGCTCCAAGTTTTTCTCTAAGAATGGCTACACGATCCCAAAAGTTCACATCTGATACAACAATTTGTTGGATTACTGAGCGGGGGGGTGAATCAGTAATAACATAATTAGAATATTTTTTCTTCAAATGTTATATCAATGTAGAATTATTATCCAATAATGAGCAGTAATAAATAAACAATCGCACACATGCACTGTACACCAGTGTTTTACATGGAAACCCAAATCGAGAGAAAACCATGGAATGTTTTTTCTTATATGTCTTGAAGAATTACATTCATTGGAAGCACCAACTTCCTTTGTTTTCTAGATGCAACTGGAAGGAGGCTCCAACCTCCTAGTTACTTAGGCTACAACCTAAGGGAATCTCCAACTCCCCAAATCTCTGGCTACAACCAGAAGGAGGCTACAACCCCCAATGTTCTCCGGCTACAATTGGAACGTGGATACAACCACCTATCCTTGCCCCATCCTACCACCCTAAAGTAGAAGTAGAATCATGGAGCCACTGTCATACTATCACTATGAGATATACCGTTGTAAACCTATACCAATAAATCTGAACCATGCATCAACCTGTACCATAAACAAGTGCATCAACCATGCACCAACCTGTAATCAACCTGTACCATAAAAAAGTGCATCCAACCATG
>JZKD02S1672710.1:191053-204804 GCA_000966675.3 Picea glauca
GAACCAACTACCATTCTGCAGCAATTTCCACATCTCAAGCCTTGAGGACAAGGTTGTTTTTAAGGGGGAGGACATGTTAGGGACCTAACCCCTCACGTAGTTAGAATAATATATTTCGATGTAATAAATGTCAATATTAATAAGGCCTAGAAATAAGGAAGAATAAGTCCAATGTAAGAAGACCTAATAGAAGCTTCCTCTTCTAGAAGGATCTTTCTCTAGATGGTTCTTTTGATAGACATATTTATTATAAATAGGATTCGAGGGTATGAGAACTTTTGTATTGGATATTATTGTAATAGAGATGTTCTCTATTGGAGGTTGTCCCCTCGAAAAGGCAAGTGAACATTGCTCTCAGTAATCAAAGTGCTCTTTCTGGTGTTATTCTGGTATCATTTTGGTATTATTGTGGTGTTATTTTGGTTATATTGTTGTTCATCTACCATTTCTAGATATTTATTTATGTTATGCATACTTTTTTATATCTAGAATATTATAGGGTTATACTGATTATCCTCCCCAGGAGAAAATGGGTTTCCCTCTCCTTTTATGCACATTCCTCAACAAATAAATCCTACTTTAATTGGTCAACATCAACAACATATGGGAGGAACTATTAGCTACAATTATCCACCACAACTAGTTTACGATCCTACTGGTGTTCCTATGCCACACCAATATCATCTACAAGTCAATCAACAACTACCATTCTTAGCCACTTTATATCTATCGGATCTGTTGAGATTAACCAATGATCCCATATCACACTCATCTTTTTGGCCAGTTATTCCTGCTAAATTTCCTTCGGATATTCCTAAATTTGACGGTCAACCTCGTCAAGACCCTAATAACCACATTATGACCTTTCATATATGGTGTTCATCAAATTCATTAATGAATTATTCTATTCGGTTACATATTTTCCATTGTACACTTACGGGTACAATGACAAAATGGTACACTGAATTACAACGTGGAACTTTTCCAGATTTTAAATCACTTTCCATGGATTTTCTCACACACTTCCAATTACCTATCCACTACAAAACCAACACAAAAATTTTGACCTCCCTTCACCAGAACAACTCCGTACATATCTCTGATCATATTCATGAGTGGAGACAACAACGGTTGATCAAAGCGACCATTCCTTACCAATTATTGGATGAATTTTTCACCAAATATCTTTTACCTCTTATTGCTCTTGACGTAGCCATGGGTGGTGTAGTTATAGAAGAGGAATCCATTGCTCGTATTTGGACTTTGTTTATTCCTAATCTGGTACTTTGTATGAATTGATTTCAAACGCTCCCCATCCATCAATCAATCCATCAAAACCATCCTCCACTGCTCACGCATATGGAGTTATCGATTCCGTCAAAACCCAGTCCATTTCACAATCAACCGACACGAGTAATCGTGCAGTCACTTCCCCTACTACCGGATCAATTTCAGTCTCGTTAAGCTCCACCCTGACTCAAATATTCGAGGTGAATGTAGTTCAATCTACTTGTCCACAAAAAACAGGGGGGGGAAGAAAAATAAGAATAAACCTAAGAAAAAAATAATCAAACCCAAAATTCAAAAACACAAACACAACCACCTGCTACTTAGAAACAACTGCAGCACAAACCAAAATTTCCATGTCTTATTTGTGGTGAATAAAACTACACCTGATATTACCTTCATCGAGATGAAGTTTCCAAACTTTTTAAAGGAAATTCTCAACCCGTTGTATTGACACATCCTTTTCCACAACAACAGTCAATGGTTGCACAAGCTCCTTCACCTCTGATAGGAGGTAATCTAAATCATCTTCATAACGAGGACGCTTCATCGAGTGAACACATTTACATGTTTAATGGGATAGAATTGACCACTCGTACTACAACATATGACACATCTCGAGGGAAATTGACAAAGAAAAAGTAACTACTAGTACTGCTCTGGATCCACCACCCACTATAGTTACTCCTCCATCTGGACCACTCTAGATTGAGAAACCCAAATTTGACTCTATTCTATGCCCTCCCAAGATCACAATTCGAAATTCGACCTTTAATCCTAATTTGCATGCTACTCAAAACTACAAGATCATTGAATATTTGGCTCAAGCACCTTGAGCTATGTCCACTCTCGAAGTTCTACAACATTTCCCTAGCCAACATAGGACTCTCTTGGAAGCCATTGGAGCTATATATTCTGTGTCATCTAACAATATCATGTTTAACATAGATAACTTTAAATCATGATGATCTCATCAACTTCCTTTCCAAATCGATTTCATTGTCCATAATCAAGATATACATCGAACGATCTTGGACAAGGGGGAATCCACATGTGTCATGTCCTTGGCTTGTTGGAAAGGCCTTAAATCACATTGTCTTAATAAATCTCCCACCATGTTACTATCATTTGATGGAAGAGGTTTCTAGACTCATGGATTATTACAATCCTTAGCCATTCAGTTGGGAGGCAAAACTATTTATGTCGATGTTGAAGTAGTTGATGTTCCCCTCGATTATAACTTGTTTCTAGGAAGAAGTTGGTTCTATGCTATGACCATCGTTGCTTCATCGATTTTTCGATGCATCCAATTCCCTCATCAAGTTAAGATTGTGACCATTGACCAGTTAGATTACTGCAGCCCTAACGCTCACACTCAAACAACCAACAACATTCCTTTTCTGGGAGACTCAAAAATCACTTATGAAAGTGTTGGGGTAGGTCTCTTGAAATAATCTTCACTCATGGGTACTTTCCCTACTCCTCTTCCTCCCATTATGCAACACATCACAACGGTTAATATGATTTCAACTATGGCACATCAATCCTTCGAATCATCTGATCCATGGATCGTTCCTAGTCCCTTAGAATTCAATACACTAGGTGACACCATGCCACTTAGTCTTGCAGAGGTTGAATACAACACCATCCAATATATCTCTCCTTCACTGAACGACCAACATCTGATGGAATCTATGAATTATTCATTACCATCCTATTTAGATTCCCTATCCTCTACTTTCGACTACATCCTACATGTTTTTCCATTAGATGAATCTATTATAGAAATACTTAGTATCAAGGAGGCACCATGGGATGAAAACCACCATCGTTTGTCCTTTCTTCCCAGTTTGGATGACATTTTCCTAGTGATATCGTCGACTCCCCCCAATATCCAATACTCACTTAGGATACCATCTCCGAGGGGAATTTGGGAAACATCTCTTCCATTATTATAGTGGACATATCCATTAAAGAAGGTATTGTGGAAAAAATACAACTAGGTGTCAATTGTTCAGCTGAAGAAGTTGAAACTTATACTGCCTTGTTTAAATAATTTCGTGACATATTTGCTTGGAGATATGAAGAAATGACATGGATCGATCCATCAATCATTGTGCATGAAATAAAAACTTACCCAGGACTTAAACCTTTGAGACAAAAACTTCTCTCAGTTCATCCTATGAAAACCATGGCAATCAAGGAAGAAGTAAAAAAACTATTAAAATTTGGTTTTATTTATCCCATCCCTCTAACCGAATGGGTTTCCAACATCGTTCTGGTCGCCAAGAAATAAGGGACAATTCATTTTTGTGTCGATTATCGGGATCTTAACAAGGCTTGTCCTAAGAACAATTACCCTACACCCTTTATTGACCAAATTATCGATAATTGCGCCAGAAGCGTTATTTTCTCTTTTATGGATGGATTTTTTGGATATAACTAGCTCTACATTTTACCAGTTGATCAACACAAAACAACCTTTGTTTTCCCTTGGGGGAATTTCGCTTATCAGAAATTACCTTTTGTCCTTAAAAATGTTGGAGCCACTTTTCAGCGGGCCATGTCATATGTGTTCCATGATATCAAACATATTTTTGAAACTTACCTCAATGAATTACCCGCTCACTCGTCTCATCATCAATACCATATTAGTCATTTACGAGCTATCTTTCTTCGATGTCAGTTTTATAACATACATTTGAACCCCAATACATGCATTTTCATTGTTGAATCAGGGAGACTCCTCGGATTCATAGTCTCCAAAGACAAAATTATGGTGGATCCCTTAAAAGTTAAAGCCATGCTCGCTTTACCTCCTCCCAAAAACCTCACCCAACTGTAAAGTTTGCAAGGGAAGGAAAACTTTTTTTGTCATTTAATTTGAAATTACGCCGAAATCACTAAAGGATTCATGAGATTGATGCAGAAAGACATCCCTTTTATCTGGGATGCAACTGCTCAACGCTCATTTGATTCTCTTAATCATGCCTTAACGAACACACCTCTTTTGCACCCACCAAATTTTGCAAAATATTATACCCTTTATTTGGCTGCCTCCACTTCCACTATTGTTATGGTGTTATTACAGGAGGATGAATACAACACCAAACATGTGATCTACTATCTGAGCAAAAGTCTATCAGGTCCCGAACTCTGGTATTCACATGTCCAAAAGTTGGCTTTGGCAACAGTTACCGTCATCCAGATATTTTTCCATTACATTTTGTTATGCACTACCACGGTCATTGCAGACTCGAGCCCTATGTACCACATCTTGACTCGTCAAGTACTTTGGCAAAAATATTTGAAATGGATCATTATTCTCCAAGAATTCGATCTCAAGTTTTCCAAGTCTAAGGCTAAGAAATCGTTGGTTTTTGTGGAATTAATTTACAATATTCCCCATAATGATGAGAATATTGAGCCCAGTGATTCCCTTCCTGATGAGTTTGTGTTCCTTATTAGTACATACAATCCATGGTATGGAGATATTATTCTCTATCTCCAAACCCAACACTTTCATACTAGCATTTCACGTGATGAACGACATAGAATTAGACACTAATCAAAGCGCTACCTTATCATTGGAGACATCTTGTACTGTCGTGGTATTGATATTGTCTTACAAAATTTCTTAACCCATGAAGAGGTTGAACAAGTTTTAAATGACTATCACCTTGGAGCTTGTGGTGGTCATCTTTCTGGAATGGATATAGCCCAAAAAAATTTATGTGTCTGTTATTTTTGGCCTTCCATATTCAAATATTTCATTGAGGTTGTTAAAAAATGCCCACCCTATCAGGTATTTCATAGGAAATCACGTACCCACCCAACTTCAATTCATCCCATTGTCATCGTCGAACCCTTTACAAAATGGGGCATCAGTTTTATATAATGTAAGCCTACCTCAGTCAGGGGGCATGGTTATATCATCATTGTCATTGATTACTTCACTAAATGGGTTGAGGCTATGCCTGCATTCCTTAATGATGGTCACACTGCAACACTTTGTTTTTTCAACCACATCATCACTCGATTCGGTGTCCCATAGGCTATTGTAATTTATCATGGATCCCATTTCCAGAACTAGATGATGGTTGAATTATGCACCAAGTTAGGTTTTATCCATGACAACTCATTCCCCTACTACCCTCAAGAAAATGGACAAGTTGAAGCCATCAACAAAGTCTTGAAAACCATGCTTTAGCACATGGTGTAAGTGAAAAAAACCTCTTGGCACTTGCAACTCTTCTCCACACTCTAGGATTATCGAACTTCAGTTAAAACCGCAACTGGATTTACACCCTTCCAGTTGGTAAACGGGATAGAAGCGGTAATACCAATCAAATGCAAGATTCCTTCATTGAAATTCATCGTAGAACTCCTACCTCACATTTTTTATGAAGAGGAACGATTCTTATATCTGACCAATTTGGATGAAACTCATTGTGATTATTCTCTCATCAATGAGACGTATCAAAAACACATAAAAAATTATTATGATAAGTCTGTCTAATCTCACGCTTTCGCAGAAGAAGATCTAGTCCTAGTCTATGATCAAGATCATGAAAAACTGGGAGCAGGAAAGTTATAAACCATGTGGCACGAGCCATACATCATAAAATGTGTGTTACATAGAGGCACCTACGAGTTAGTAGACTATGATGGAATATCTCTTGGTGAACCCCGAAATGGGCTTCACCTCAAGAAGTACTATGCATAGAATATCTCACATGTGTTCTTTGTACATTAGTGTACTATATACTTTTAACTTGGTGTTTTTTTCTTTTGTGTGCACCATTTTCATCTTAGCTTCTTATACTTTGATTTGTGATTGAATGCATAGATGACATCATCCTTTCCCATCTATTTCAGGTTTACGGATGGCACTAGTCGACATACCCAGAACATCGCTTCTGCATCTTTGGTCATCTACCACTATGGTGAGTTAGTGAGTTCGGGAGGAATTTTCCTCGGATTTGCGACCAATAGCATTGCAGAATATCATGTCGTCATTGAAATTTTAACTGAAGCCTCCTCTCTAGGTATATCTCAATTGATTATCAACCTCGATTCTCAACTCATGGTCCATCAACTAAATTGTTGGTGTATAAATATGTTCAATCTATTACACTCATTTATATGTCAATCTGGGATTCGTAATCAGTAGAGTTGATGCACTATATGTGTTGATAAAAGGTAGGTTCTTATGTCTGATGAGTATAGCATAAAAAAAACCATTTAGAAACCAACACACACTTTTTTAAAAATAACAATCTTCACACAATTTAAAATATGGAAAGCAAAGCTCATAAAAAATATGATTCAAACTTTTGCTCAGGTGACTAGTTTGTTCATTATAGGATCATGAAGTAGAAATGTAAACTTTGACTCTATTCCTGCAACATCTAGACTAATAACAACTAACACTCTGCATATTCTCAATGGAAAACATCAATCAATGCTAGAGGAAACAACATGTGAAGGAAGACACTCCACTTTAGGCACATGTAGGGTGAGAGATGGAGGTCTTGATTGTGCATGTGTTTGCAAGGTGTAACCTAATTAATTTGAGAAGAAAATCTAAGTATGTTGAGATACTCCATTATAGGCTCATGTAGGTTGAAAGATGGAGATCTTAATTATCCCTATATTTGCAAGATAGAAACAACACTACAACATTAAATCTATCAAATGATTGTCTACACACACATACAAGGATAACAAATATTCACTCAAGAATCTATGTTTCACTCATAAATCCATATTACAATCCAGAAATGCTAGCTCACTCACTTAGAATTACCACACATCTTTATTGTATTTTGTCAAATGTTTACTGAAGCAAAATAGAAATAAAGTTAGATGTTTATGATCAAAACAAAAATGATTTTATCCATACACAAACTAGAATTATATATACAATAAATACAAAGAATCTTACCTTGGTTGGGTTGGTGGGCCCTTGCCATACCAACAAGGTAGCTTTAAAAGAAACTTATAGAACAAAAGGTCTGATAACATGCATCAATTCCATGAACTGCAATTTATATCATTACTTGAGAAAAATAGAGGTACAATCCATAGTCTTCAAGAATCAGACCTACAACATAACCATTCCTCTTTATTCAAGAACCAGTCTTATAGCATAATAATTCCTCCCTCCTCAAACCTATGAGGTCTTATTTGTACATAAAATCCATGGAGGAATGGATGAAACCGAATCCCCAAACTAAGAAAACAATTTTTACAATTTTAGGATAAATCCCAAAAATCTATGTTTTTCATCAATTTGGGCAAATTCGAGTTAGGGCTCCACCCATATCTTTCAAAAAAAATATATTTTTGAAAACCTTCTCGCATTTTACTCAATTTTCCATATTCTAGACAAAACCCATATCTTCGAATTTCTATATATAATACCATATGCATGGAAATCGAGGTGCAAGTTGGCAGTTTGAGATTATTACTAATTTTGGAAGAATCATTCCCCCTGAGCTGGAGGTCCAAATGTGAGATATGGTTAAATTATAACATATGTTTTTGCATGAAAACATCTTTCTAGACAAAACCCATGTGCCTGATTTTCTTCTAGAAACAGTAAAAAATTCTGAATTATGTATAGTACTGAATTAACACAGTTGGTACCGAATTAGAACAGTTAGTACCGGAATCTTGTAGGCAAGGGTTTAGTACCGTATGAACATAGTCATGACTATGGGTATCGGACCAGTGTGATGGTAGTACCAGATGGATCTACTACCAGAATAGGTGCAATCTGGTACCGAATGATGCTGGTACCAGAAGAGGTGGAGAGTTGGTATCAGGTGAAGCGCAGAGATGGTACTGGATGAAGTTGGTACCGGAAGAGGCGGAGAGATGGTACCAGAAGAGGTGAAAATATGGTACCATATGGAGCTGGTACTGGAAGAGGTGCATATATAGTACCAGATGAACGCAAAGGTAGTACCAGATCACTGCAGAGTACCAGATTAGGAGGAGTTGGTACCGGATCAGTTGGTTGCTGCAGTACTGGACCAGCGGAAGTACCGGATGAGGTGATGCCTTTTCATGAAGCTGCTAAAAAATATTCGAAGTAATTAGGAGCATAAATAATCAATCATTTAATCAATTTTAATCAAGAAAATCAAACAAATCATGCTTTAACATAAGTTACCTCTCTATGCACATGGACAAAGTCACTAACTGGATTTGTGGAGGAAATGGTCAACATATGCACATGTGAGAGGTAAAATTGACTCAGATAGAGGATAATATAGGGTAATAGAGGTGTCAAAATGGAGACTCAACATAAATCTTGAGTACATCGTTCACAATTTATTTTTACTATGTCTCCATATAAGGGTTCATCGTCTCAAAAGGTCTTTTAAATTTCTTGAATACAGACATATATCGAGAGAACTCAATATGATCGTGGATTCGTTAGCGAATTACATGTTGGATTGGTATATTGCGCATAGATAAACATTTGGAACATAGCGAATATGTATAAAAACATCACATAAAACAAAAATACAACATAGGTAGCCACCGCAAAACTCGTTTATATATATAATCTTGATAGAATTTTTTTTTTGTCAAATACATCATACAAAAGTACATAACAAGGTAAACCTTGGGCCTTTATTCCCATAGAATCATCATAAAGACTACAAAATGACTAGGGAATCTGCCCGTCCCCATGTATCACGGTGTGCTCTGCATAACACACTATCACTCGTGTCACCCATCGTAGCAAGTGATTGAGGCTTTCAGAGACCCCAACTATATGTCGTTGAATGTGTAGAGGCACATATCGTCTCCTCAAGGGAGGAACACCCATCATCAAGCCTCGAAGGTTCCTCTCCACCTCTCAGAGTCCTCTCACTATGACATCATGCTCTGTTGTCTCCTGTTCATTTCTGTGACACCCTAATGTTGGCATCTCCTATAGACGTGACGCACCTATGTCTACATGATGAAAACAAATGACTTAGATCCCTTGTTGTACAACGAAAAACATATAAAAAACAAAAATGACAAAAATATATTGTTACAAGGTTATAATATTTCATAAATGGTGTGTCCCATTGTATGCCCTCGAGAAGTACGAAATTGACACTACCTCTGAAATCTACCCCAGCATATGGGAAATCCTTGATCACCACCAGTTGTCTCATCCACCATGCGAAGAAGTCGACAGTGAATCTAAAATCTGAGGGCTCATTTCCCAACCTGGGGGAGAGACTAGTCCACCTCCCCATGCGAGGCTCAATCATAGGGCGTGTTATCATTGAAACCTATGATTTCATCTGTGGAATCTGCTCCAGAAAAAATGAGACCAATAAAGAACCATATCCAAATTGTTTTTTCATGCTCGTTCTGCATTTGGGTATCTTCTCTTTAACATTCCTCAAGAACCCTGCGCTCCAGTTAATAGCCTAGGTTTCAAGCATTGAATGGCATAAAAAATTTGGGACTTTGAAGAAAGATGGGCACTAGTGCTTCCCACCAACTTGGTGATAGAAAAAATGACAGATCGGAGAGACATATCCCTCACATATTTTATAACGATCCTTCTACCTACCAACCGTGACCCTGGTATGTAGTATTCGACAACATATGCCTCGGTTGGTCATGGAGTATCTTGGTGCCCCGAAAAAATAATGGGCACTCCTCTCCTCGAGAGCCCCGTAAAAAATTATACATCATCCATATCGATCTCAAGCACATGTGGCCCTATTTGAAATACTTTCTCACTGCCATCCCATAGACTGATCATGTATTCAAGCAATAGCACTTCTTTCTTTATATTCTGAAGTTTGAAATACTTCAGCAAGCCGCAATATGGTAAGGTCGCCCTCAGTTGAGAATCTTGAAGAGAATCGATGTCATAAAACCCATGCTCATGTTCTTTCCAATCAATCATGGTTAGTTATGAATGAAACCTGCAAATACATCAATTAATCATCATTAGCTAAACCCTCAAAGAAAGAAATTGCCTCTTTTTATCCTTAAAAAAAAAATAGATTTTGTGTTGAAATAATGTAACTGCAAAGTGTATTCTAATCATTATTGTTGTATTATTCATTAGATCAATCCCCTATTGTGGATTGATCATGTCATCTATTGTAAAATACCAAATCCCCTTTTGCAGATTGGTCAAAACATAGTTGTAATAGGAAGAATAAGAAGTTGGCCCCATAATATATTAAAGGGGCCCCAGAATATATTAAAGGTGGTTATAACCACCCAGATTGAGAAGTCTACCCTGCTAGTGAAAAGACACCTCCACATGTGCCAGATTTGTATAAATAAAGAGGCTAGTGCCTCACTTAGAAACACACTCACTTGTTCATTGAGAAGCAAGTTTCGGAGTTGCAGTTGGAGAAGAGAGAGAGAGAGAGAGAGAGAGAGAGAGAGAGAGAGAGGAGAGAGAGAGAGAGAGAGGCACATTCTTGGGAGAGGACTTTCTATATTTGTTTGAGTTATCTCTTGGCATTGTATTGGATATCTATAATAAGGAAGTTTTGTTGGGTTTTCTCCCCTATGAGGGTTTCCTAGGATAAATGATATGTCTCTTGTGATTGTGTATTTCTCAGTGATCGTATTTATGCTATTGTTATCTAGTGAAATGAAAATAAATCTAATAATAGCTTAAAACTTAACATGGTATTAGAGATAAGCTGAAGAGAGCATCTTTCACAAGAGAAAGTGAAAAATGTCACTGTTGTCGTACATGAAAATTAGGGATTTTTGTTGGAGAAGTATTTCAGTCCCAAAACAATCTAGAAAAGTGTGCCCTTCCTCAAGGATCACTTTTTCATCCTTAGCAAAAATTTTCAGTGACTAGATCTCCTAGAAAGTGAAACCCTAGTTTTCACTAGGTACCAGAAAACTAGAAGTACCAGAGTACCAGAAGTACCAGAAAATGAGAAGTACCAGAAAACTAGAAGCACCAGTCCAGATATCCATTGACCAAGTTTGAAGGGGTAAAAGTTGGATTTTCAAAAATATGACTGCACCAGCTTACTCGCCTCAGCTCAGCACATATATCCCCTCAATCAGAATATCAAAATTTGAAGTTTGAAAAATTAGGGTTTCCTCATAAAATCCTAAGTTGCAGTTGCAGTTGCAGTCTCATAACCAGTTGTAGTATCAATTGTAGTCATAGTACCAGTTGCAGTCACCATTGAAGTTCTTAAAATTTGGTGATCATTACCACTACTACCAAATGGTGCCACTACCTGCAAATGCCATCAGAGGTATGTACTCACACATGTTTAAATGATTAATATTTAAAGGGTATTTGTAGGAGAAGGGATCTCTTGTCATAGATCTAGAAGGATCTCAAGATCCAACACATTCAGAGGAATGATGCAACCTAGGTGTGATTATTCTGATATGGATCTATTTTTTATGACATTTTTTTTATCATTGTTTCATGACCATCATTCTAACCTTTGATCAAAATATGAGTCAATTTATTAGATGGATTAAAAGTTGATATCATAGAGCTTATCCTCTAACCCAACCTTCTGTCAATATAGTGTATTGTCTTAGTATAGAAGACAGGTTGAAGAAATCACTCGTCATATTGAGTGAAGGAGACTTGGAAGAAAAGCAAGCACTCATTCTTAAGGACAAGGCTCCAGGTCCCAGGTTTGATTAATCAAGTTGATAAGATTCAAAGTTACACATGACAAGTTGAGATAGCAGTCTTTGAAAAGTATTATACTTGGTAGCATGTGAGCATATAGAGGTAAATGCTTAATGTAATCATTTGTCTGATACAACTAACACCTCCTCTAGGAGAAACCTCATGTGTTAGTTCCAGGTTTCCATGGAGGAATGTTCGATCACAACACTATAAGAGTGTTGACCTCATTTAGTATTGTAGCTCTTACCTTTAATCTTTGCTTCATAAAAGTTACAAGTGATAGCTCTAAAGGAGCTATTGTGATGATTGTCTGTGCTTTAGCTTTATATATTATTATCAAAAGGATATTATTCTTGCTTGTTGTTTTGTTGACCTTGTTCCAGGTCACGAGTGATAACCCCGAGGAAGCTATAGTGAAGGTTGTAGAAGGAAATGTATTAAATGACACCTGAAGTAGACTATGTACATGACCATATACACTCATGTACCAAAGAAGATGAAGAAGAATCTATCTCTTGAGTCTCAGAGTATCTCATATGAAGATTGTTTGAAAGGAGAAGAAGGCTCCAAATATGACCGAACATTAGAACAGGAATAAGAACTTGTTTGAAGCCTGACTTTGTCTTTCACATCTAGACCTGGTATTCAACACCAAGTATACCCTGTAAGATTTGATGAAGTCCTTGTAGACTCAGAAGAAATCGAAATCAAGCCTGATATCAGAAAGGATAAAATGAAGAGACAACTTCCAGGACTGAAATACAGATGCCGTGAGAATACTAGATCGTAACTTCAGAGACTCCTAGGAGATATGAAATATTTGAAAGGATTCCCTTGTTTCAATGACAAAGAATGAAGCCAATCAGAAAGACTAGGATATGGATTCTTCCGTGAGAAGATAAGTCAATATTGACTTCCAATATTGATCTATACATATCAAACATGTTGCATATGTACAAAGCCTAATGTATGTCCAGAATATTATCCCAACAAAGGGGAGAAGACTATGAAAAAACACTTATTGAAGAAATAGTTCCAGTATTTATGAAGCCAACCAGAGAAACCATGATTCATATATAGTATGAGATGCAGAGGGAGCAATCCCCATATTTAAAATTGAGTGGTATTTGGTGCAGTACATCAGTTGGGTCATGGAGACATGACTATGATAACATTACCCCCATGAAAGAAGAAGAGATATCCTCAGTATCAGTTATTGAGCCACTCTCAGTTTCAAATGAAATTGTTGCCGTAATAGAATAAGAGGAGTTACTCTCAGATTTTAGTAGCCATAGTGAGAATGAAGAAGTCATTCTCATCCTTAGAGCAGCTGCAGGTGCAAAGTCCCATATTCTAGAAGGAATAGTTGCAGAGAGAGTAGAGGACAAAATCCTAGACAGTGAGACAGATAGTGCCTTGCAGAAAGAACATAGAGCTAGCACATGATTGTGCAGATTGATTTGTAGCTAAGAAAGTGTAATGTCCCCCACCTCTTAGAGAGGTGATGAGGAGACTCAGTGGCCTAGGCACCCCCACTAGATCATAGTCTCACACTAAAGGGGGGAAAGTCAAGAAGTTAAAAGTTGTATTTTTAAGTTGACTTACGAAAGGAAAAGGATAAAGGAGTAAAAGATAACTCAACAGAAGAATAGAAGATTAACCCTGGGAGTTAACCTAAATCAACAAAGAATTAGAAGGAAAAGTATAAGTAAGAGGCTGGGATGCACCTATTACTCATTCTGGTTTTGGATTAGCATTTTCTATTGCTCTTGAGCATTCAGTTTGGGGGTTTTGCTGTACA
>JZKD02S1672710.1:210987-230392 GCA_000966675.3 Picea glauca
GAAATTCAGATCTACGGAGATTGAGAGGGATCTTGGAGATTCAGGCACCTGGGTTATTCTTACCATTGCCCGATCTATATTCTGGGAGAGTTTCAGAGCATTTGGAGGCCTCCTTTATCAGGGCTGAACCAGCTAGGGTTTCAGTCATCCAGTGGGGCACCCCATTCAGTGGGAAATTCAGATCTACAGAGATTGAGAGGGATATTGGAGATTCAGGCACCTGAGTTATTCTTACCATCACCCGATCTATCAATTGACATATTTCTTAGGTTTATTGGACACTTTTGGCAGCAGGGCCGAGTTATTGAGGGTTTCAGCCTTCTATTAGAGTGTAGCATTCTTCAGCTGGAGAGTTTGGAATTCAGATCTACTTGTATTGATCTTCATTTCTTATTCATCCTTTGGAGGCATTATTTTGTATTAGCGGGAGCATTTTGTAGCATCTCATATCTATTGCTTGTACGACCATCTGAGGTTTATGCCAGATCGGTCATCTATTGTATTGATCTTACATTTCTCATAATAAAAAGGTCAGATCTTTGCTTGTGCTTCTACATATTGAATATATTGTGATCTCCATGTGTTGATGAATCTTGTATGCACTTAATAACTCAATAAATTAGTAGTAGTTAGTGGTTCCAAGAAAGAATTTGGCTTGGGATCATTACAGAAAGTGTACCGGATTGGTACAATGTAATGAGAAAAATTGATTTGAATATTGAAGATAGAAATACTCACGTCTGTCAGTTGAAGAAGGATATGTATGTGTTGAAGCAAGCTCCTAGAGCTTGATATGGCAGAATTGACAGTTTCTTGACGAGCTTGGGCTTTACCAAGAGTAAAGTTGATTCTAACCTCTACTTCAAGGTTATGAATGATGAGTCAGTAATATTGATGCTATATGTGGATGACTTATTCTTAACTAGAGAAGAAAATCTCATCACCAAATGTAAGAAGAAACTCGCTGCAGAATTTGAGATGAAAGACCTTTGCCTAATGCATTATTTCTTAGGTCTTGAGGTATGGAAGAGCCAAGAGAGAATCTTCCTTAACTAAGGGAAGTATGCAGCTGAAATCCTGAAGATATTTGACATGTTAGAGTGAAAGTCTATGAATACACCCATGGAAACGAAGATAAAGCTACTGGTCAACACTTCGTCAGAATTGATTGATGCCATGTATAGAAAGATCATTGGATCATTGATGTACCTGAAAAACACCAGACCAAATATATGTTTTCCATGAACACCTTGAGTCAATTTCTGGTAGAACCCAGACATGTTCACCTAGTTGCTGCAAAACATGTGATGAGGTACCTTAAGGGTACATTAGATTGTGGTCTCAGCTATGATGGAGATCATAATTTCACACTGAGTGGGTACACTGATTCAGATTGGGCGGGAAGTGTCTCTGAAGAGCACTTCAGGATGTTGTTTCAGTTTGGGATCAGCCATGATCTCATGGCAGAGTAGGAAGAAATCCAGCATTTCTCTCAGTACATCAGAAGTAGAATACATTGTTGTGTGTTATGCCAACTGCGAAACTATATGGCTTCGAAAGTTGTTGACCGGTCTATTCGACCTAGATATGGAAGCAACCACGATCCTATGTGATAACCAGAGCTGCATAAGATGACATAGAATCATGTATTTTATGAAAAGTCGAATAACATAGAGATCTGATATCATTACATCCGTGACATGGTGCAAAGAGGATCCATAAAGCTCCAATATGTTAGCACGGATGAACAAGTTGCCGATGTGTTGACCAAGCCTCTATCTTGTGTAAAGTTTGAGAACTTTCGAGATAATCTTGGTATAGACCAAAAGGACCTCCCTAGAAAGGGGGAGTAGTTTTGTGTAGAGATATGTCAGCCTAGCACTGTGCTTCCAGCTTAATTGTTGTGACGTAAATCTAGTCTAGTACCATGCTTCCATCTTAATTGTTGTGTTGAGATATGCCATCCTAGTATTGTGCTTCCAGCTTAATTGTTGTGAGTAAATTCAGTCTAGTACCATGCTTCTAGCTTAATTGTTGTGACGTAAAGCCAACCTAGTACTGTGCTTCAATATTAATTGTTGTGACGTAAAGCAAGTCTAGTACCGTGCTTCCATCTTAATTGTTGTGACGTAAATCTAGCCTAGTACTATGCTTCTGGCTTAATTTCTATGACGTAAATCCAATCTAGTACTGTGCTTCCATATTAATTGTTGTGATGTAAATCCAGCCTAGTACTATTTTTCCAGCTTAATTTCTCTGACGTAAAGCCAGTCTAGTACCATTCTTCCAGCTTAATTGTTGTGACATAAAGCCATCCTAGTACTGTGCTTCCATCTTAATTGTTGTGAGGTAAAGCCAGTCTAGTATCGTGCTTCTAGCATAATTTTTGTGATGTAAATCCAGCCTAGTACTGTGCTTCCAGCTTAATTGTTGTGACATAAAGCCAGTCTAGTGTTGTGATTCCAGCTTAATTACTGTGGTGTTTCCAACTTAATTGTTGTGTGGTGTTTTCCAGCTTAATTTTTTTGTGGTGTGCTAGCTTAATTGTTGTGATGATGTGTCGGCTTAAGTGTTGTGATGCCAGCCTCATGCTAATGATGTGCCAGCCTCGTGCTGTGATCATGTGTTTCTGACCTCGTGTTATGATGATGTGTTTCCAGCCTTGTGCTGTGATGATGTGTTGCCAGTCTCGTGTTGTGTTGCCAGCCTTTGTGTTGTGATATTGTTTCTTTTGATGTTGTATCAGCCTTTTGTTGTTATTGATGATGAGGATGTATTAGTGTTATACTAATCCATGTTGATGTAGTTGATGATGATGATGCCACTTCAGCCTCTTGCTGAAGATGATGATGATGATGATTCCACTTCAACCTCTTACTAAATATGATGATGATGATGCCACTTCAGCCTCTTGCTGAAGATGATGATGATGATAATGACACTTCAGCTCCTGAGTCCTTGTTGAAGATGATGATGATGATAATGACACTTCAACTCCTGAGTCCTTGCTGAAGATGATGATGATGATATTATTTCAGCTTTATGCTGAAGATGATGATGTTTTTACCTTAGCCTCATGCTGATGAGGATGATGATGCTCCAAACTCTATGCTATGTTGATGATGCTCCAGCCTCTGTGTCTTGTTGATGATGCTCCAGCCTATATGCTATGTTGATGATGAGAATTTTTTTTTGATGATTTATAGATACGCTAGTTAGTGTTCCAAGATGATATTGATGATGTTTTCCTCTCACCCACCTGATGTTGTTGATGATGTTGTCCTCTCTCTAGCCTGATGTTGTTGTAGAATACCCTTCTTGTTAAAGGGGGGTGTTGAAATAATGTAACTGCAAAGTGTATTCTAATTATTATTGTTGTATTATTCATTATATCAATCCCCTATTGCGGATTGGTCATGTCGGCTATTTAAAAATACCAAATCCCCTTTTACGGATTGGTCAAAACATAATTGTAATAGGAAGAATAAGAATTTGGCCCCATAATATATTAAAGGGCCTCCAGAATATATTAAAGGTGGTTATAACCACCCATATTGAGAAGTCGACCCTACGAATGAAAAGACACCTCCACACGTATCCGATTTGTATAAATAAGGAGGATAGCCCCTCACTTAGACACACACTCACTTGTTCATTGAGAAGCAAGTTTCGGAGCTGCAGTTGGAGAAGAGAGAGAGAGAGAGAGAGAGAGAGAGAGAGAGAGAGAGAGAGAGACGCATTCTTGGGAGAGGAATTTATGTATTTGTTTGAGTTATCTCTTGGCATTATATTGGCTATCTATAATAAGGAAGTTTTGTTGGGTTTTCTCCCCCATGAGGATTTCCCAGGATAAATGATGTGTCTCTTGTGATTGTGTATTTCTTAGTGATCCTATTTATGTTATTGTTATCTAGTGAAATGAAAAGAATTCTAATAATATCTTAAAACTTAACATTTTGTGCCTAGTGCTCCCTTAAATAAGAAAACAGAGTGTTAGTGCACCCTCAATGCACACACTAGGGCATTGAAATCATGATCGGCTCTCCCCTCAATGCCTTGAGGGAGCGTTGATCTAGTTTGGCTCTCTAGGGCTTCTCAAGGAGCCTAAGAACCTAAACTAAAGGCTGAAATGCAATAAAAAGACATGCAAAAGAATGAGGAGGAGGAAAAAACCAGCCTGATCTAGACGGTTTCGAAAACGGTCGCACACAGCCCCCATAATAAACACTCGAAAAAAATGCTCCAAAAGAGGTAAAAACTCAAATGGGAGAAGAGAATAGTAAAAACAAAGGTAAAAATGAAGTTTTGCCCTAATTTGATATTTGATATGTTCAAATCTAGCCATTTCTCCTTATTATAAAGTTTATTTTTGGGTTTCTTATTATTTTTCGAGAAATTACTAATGTCTTTTGCCCATAATAACTTGATTTTACAGGAATTTGAGCAGATTTTTTTCGATGACCTTGTAACACCAATGAGCTTAGTCTTTGTTCTTTCTCGCACTCACAAACACATGAGAATGTAACTAGGTATACGTTTATCACTTTTTCGGACTCGTAAAGGTTATATGAAAAAGGAACCCCCTGGAGTTTCCTTTAAACTCTTTTCAGACTCTCTAAACATGAAAATATTGTTGAGTGATCTTGCTTCCTTTTACACTCATTAAAAGGTTCGAAAGGGCGCCTTCTGAGTAATAGTTTATCTCTTTTTCGGACCTCAGAGACTAAAATTATGAAAAAATAAAACCCGAGAGTTGACTTTAAGTTCTTTTCAGACTCTCTAAACATGAAAAACCATCAAGTTTTCCTTCTCTCAACTCACTAAACTAAACATTGAATGGCCCATATGGGGACAAACCCTTACTTCTTCGAGCTCGTTAAACAAATGAAGAGGAACTTACCGAAGGTGATTTATATCAATCATGTGTTATCCTCCTCGATCTTGTTAAATTAAAAAGAGGTACTCATCTATCTAGATAGGGGGGGGATTGAAGGAAGTGGGTCAAGTTTCTTAAAAACTTTTGTAAACAGCTCTTGTAGTCACCCATGAACACGACACTTGTTTTAACCTCCAAACCAAATACTTGGATAATCTGCTAAACCTTTGCATTGTACCAATCCTATGAGTCTTTCCACTCCTTTGACCCATCCAAAGAATGCATCAACACTCGTTGCATTATGTTTTTTTCCACTCTGTGTTTATGTTGCCAAGTCTCATGTCATGCCTCGGTCTTCAAGGGAAGTTCCCTCCTCGATATTCAACCATATACAAAATTACCAGTTTCCATACCTGTGTAAATTTGTTTTCATATGCTATATCTTATCACTTTCCTATGTCAGTTTCATGTCGATGATGGGGGATACATCAATTCCATTCTTCAACGAGTCTTTTCCTGTAGACTTCAACACATCATCTGGGAATTATACTTAGAAACTAGTTATAACCTTGGGACCTGCATGCCTCAATGGCAGACCTCCTCGCTTCCAACAATAGGTTTACATCATTGACCTCTGATTAGATGATTCCATGAATGTTTGACCTCATCTCACTTATTCACATTTGTTGGAATGTACTAGGGTGACTTGGGAGTCATTGACATCATTGGTGATTTCCCTCACACTAGTTAACGGTTTACCTCAATGACCGGTAATCAAGTGGTTTCTACCATGTTCAACATTGAAACATCTATTCACATGGGTAAGATTCGTACTACATTGGGATTGGGACGAAGACCCTGTGTTGATCATTCACTCCGTTATTTGTTCTTCCTAAGCTGCAAAGGAAGTCATTTGAGCATGTTGATATATATGATGTCACATAGATCCACGTTATATTGGTATGTGGATATGTTTTATCATCTTGTAGCTCCACTGTATATTTTGTGTGGCTACGATTAGTTCATGTCATATAGGTATGGATCCACCTTGTATCTCTGGTGGCCATAGACTTAGTCAATATCATCATGGATCCACAGTGTATTTATTGGCAACCATACTTTGAGTCACTTATAGTCTGAGGATAGGTATGTCTGCCTCGGAAATGGAACACATATTAACATTGTTTTATGGTTGTCTACAGCTTCAACCAGGTTCCCCAACTCCATACCCTTTATTCAAAGAATCTACAAAGTTTTTCATCCATCATCTTTCATTTTCCGACTTCACACTTTGGGGGGAAATATGTTACACATCAAAATTCCTCGCTTCGATAATGTCACATTCTCATTGTCGCAAGTGTCATAAGTGTCACACTTTTGTCGCAAGTGTCACATTTTTATTATTTAAGCATCGATCATGAACGACACCATGAAAACACTTGATACAACCCCGAAAACATGTTAGAACAAAAATCCCCATCATCTGATAGTCCGAACAAGTGTTTTTCTTTGAGAATTGTTCATCTTGGAAACTTTTGGGAAGATCAACGCTCTCTTGCTCATATACAAGGAGAGCTAGCACTCCTTTCCCATCTCACAGGGAGTGTTGTAGTGGTTTGTTTCCCATTGTAAGGGAACATTGAATTGGTTGAGAAAATCTTGGAAGAAATATGTTTTTCTTCTAAAGACAACTATGGATGGATCAAGTTGGTTTGGCTTGAATCTAACCCATAGGATGCATCTAAGGGAGATATAATAAATGATGAATCCATATCCTAAACCAAGACCAAATATGATCAAGGTGGTTCATCCTCTCAAAGCCTATAAATGGAGGCATTCTCCTAGTGAACATGGGAAAAAAATAATCAGCAAAGCATTGTTATGATGATCGTAGATTTTTCGAGCAAGGGTTGGACGAGGAGGACATGGAGAGGTTTCTATAGCATCATCTAAAGATTGTAAGTGTCTCTTTAAATTTCTCATTAATATACTTGGCCTATTTCCTTCTAGTATGAGTTTACATGTACTTATCTATGCTTGTTTTAATTTTCATAGAAAGAGAGATTTTGTCTAATCCATTAGAGTAGGATATAGTTGTTTGTCTCTTATTATCCATTGCAGGAATTGTTCGGAACTCGTGGATTGGAGTAGCTTCGAAAACATTAGAAAGTGAGGTACATCACACTATCCCTCCTTCTCTCTTTTTCAATGGATAATATTAATCTATAGGAATGGTAGTGTCCAATGGTAGTTTTTTGTCTGGGTAGAGGGGTATGTACTCCAAGGGAAAATTCACCTATGCACAGGGGAATTATTTTGTAACACCATATACCTCATGACACTGAAAATAAATAACTTGATATCGAACAAGAAGAATTCAATATGGAAACTTTGGCCCAATTCCAAAATTTGTGTCAGTAAGAGAAAGATTTTGGCAGTGCCAAAGAACAGGAGAAGACCAAAAAGGAAGAACAACTTGAGTAGAAAAGGATCCAAGCGGAGCAATATTTTCAAAGAGAGGATGAGGAAAATATCAAAATAGAACGTGAACACATGACACATCAAGTCGCTCTATAGAAGAATAAATAAGAAGAAGATAAAACTTTAGCGTAGGATGAGGAAGCCAAGAGGCTAGTTGATGATGCACAATCTAGGAAACTGGTTGAAGAAGCAGAGGCGAAGAGATTGGCTGAAGAAGATGAAGAAAAGAGGAAAGTTAATGATCTTTTGAAACAAAATCTAAACCAAGACCCAGGTATTCCTTCGACACCCACCCTAGGCATCGTGAATATACCTCCTCCAGAGTATACCCCCATAAGTTCCATACTAGGGAATTCCTCCCTTTCTTATCAGGCTCTAAATTTTGAAGGATCTATAGTCACCATTGGAGACTTCTATTTCAAAAACAAAACTAGAAGTATCAAGAAGAGATATTTGAAAATAAAAAGAGGAGAGGAATCCAAATCAAAGTCACATGCAGGAAGGATTTTGGAATGGAAGGTTGACCATGATCCTGAGGAGAATGCAGTTCAAGTGGATTCAGTGCTCAATGCTTTCACAAGATTAAATGCCTCCTCTATTTTTGAGGTAACTAATGCCTTGAACACTGCTAGGACCCAAGTAGAAAAGATAGAAACAGAGTTGAAGGATGTAAGGGACCAATTTGATGAAGATGTTTAGGAAGCTTTCAGCACATCTGAAATCCTAAACTCAAGAAAAATAAATGGTTCCCTACAGGCACAAAGAGACCACTTGAATGAAGAGTTTGAAAAGAGGATGAAAATCCTATGGGAAACCCACAGGGAGGATTTGGAAGTAGAAAATCATAAACTTATTTTCGCTCCAGAAAAGACTAGCAACTCGACTGGTACCATGGAGTCCATCAAAGCTCAAGCGTTGGATGTCAACGAATATATAGCTAAGGTAAAGAACGAGCTCCTTGGTCTATTGATTGACATATGAGTAGAGTGGAAAGAACAATTGAATCTGCAGAATACTCTGATTGAGACTCAAGGTATCGAGTAGCTAGTGAGGATTTTGAGGAAATGGTAAAGTGGCAAGATAGGCTACAACCTATACCTACCTCCCTGCCAGTTTATTCAAAAAGATAAATATTCAGGTACCAAATGTTGTTTAACACCAACAAATATATCTTCAGGAGTGTCTATTCCACACAAGGGATGGTTGCTGACAGATCTTCACAACTGTGGAAAAATGCTAATGATCTTGTAGAAGAGGTATGGTTAAAATGACTGCAATATATAGATGAAACAACTTTTGTCATCACTGGGGTGGTTGAGGTGGAATATTTAAAGAAGGCTAGTCAGACAAGAATTTAGGAGTTGATGTTTTTTGATGAAAAATTAGTCGAAGAACATCTTTTGTTTCCCACACGACTTACCCAGAAGATTCAATCCTTTGTAAATGCCATGGTGGAGCGGTTACATCAAGAAGTAGCCACATAATTCTGTAATGGAGAATCAGTCTTAGAGAGATTGCAATCAAGCAAGCTTGAGAGAATTTTTAATGACTAAACCAATTGGAAGGAACACCAAGACCAACAATAGGAGCATACCACATAATGATTGCTCAATTCTTCATTTATGTCCAGATGTTTTTTTCTTTTCATATTGTAATATTTGTTGGAAAATGAAGAGTCTTGTTTTGTGAAATGATTAAATTTCTATAATTACCACAAAAAAATATTGTAAAGGGAGACCCCTCACTATATAAAGGGAACATTTCTCATTCAAAGGGGATTTTTGTTTTCGAAGCTAGCACTACAGTATTTTTGTTGCAAGTTAATTTGAATCCAAGAGACATTCTATATTGGAAGATTATGGTATTGATATGCATGAATGGGATTTATCTGTTTATGCATCTCTCTATTTGTATGCATCTCTCTATTTCTTAATTAATGTTTGCATTTTACAGCTATCATGGTTTTTCAGAATGAGTACAGTAATAGTATACTGTCATTTGGTTTATCAATTCTTTGGTTCTAACAGATTATGCTATCAAATTCATGTACCACTTGTGTCACGATTTTATTTTGCTCAATTTTTGTGCATCATTCACTGTATTCATTTATTCTGCTAGTTTTCTCATGATCAAGATAGGTTAAATTAAATAGCATTAGTTTATAGATTTCATCTTAGAATAATAATCACACTTCTTAGTTTAATGTTAGTTAGCTGTGTTTTTTCCTTTTCCTCATTTTTTTAATTCATCTAAGAACCTTTGGTTCTCAGATTCATATTTTAGTTAGCATTTAGTTAGCTTTTTATTATCATTTTAGTTAGTTGGTAACCAGGCCAAAATTTGGTCGAAAGCACTATCCCAAATGAGAGAAGGTCTAGTTGGGACCTGTCACCTGGTGTTTTCCCTCAATTGATTGAATGGGTCATTTTGGTCTGTCAACATTGTCTTCACTGACCGTCAATCTGGTTCACTATGAATAGCTCATTTCCTTTGATTTGATCAAGGGTTAATATTCATCTTTGATTTCACCATTGCATACATCGTCAATTTCCCTTACCTTTATCTTCATTGGCGATCTTGTGGTAAAGGTCGGCAAGTTCTTATGTGGTATTATTCCAACGATAGGATCTCTTGCAAACAAAAACACATTGTTGTTGAAAGTAAAGCCTTTGTTCCTTATTGATTCAGGTTCAATCCTTGGACTTGTCATAACATTCGGTTTACCTTCATATTCATATCCTTTGACATCAATGAAAAAACAATTTCTAACAGTTTCTTACTTCTCCAAGACACAATCCTAGATCCTATATTGAATGCATATCTGCTTTCAGGGAAAATCCCCTACAGTAGTGGGATATACTGCAGCATACCTATGACCATATATAAAATATATTTCAAACAAAATACTAAAATAAGATAAAATAGTTGAATTTCACAAGAATAATTAACTTATCCAGAAAGGGAAAATCTAACTCACCAAGATCCAAACGTTTGATGTCGTTCTTGATTGATGGATTCCTTTTCCTCCTTCCCAAGGGTTTCTTCGCAACCTACAAAAACCTTGAACAAGTATATCTATATGGAGAGTAGTTATAGTAATAACTACTCGTTAGTTATATGTAAAATAACGAAAAAGACAAATCAATTAGTATTCTACTGAAATGTATGAAAAAACATTGTAAATATGAACCATAATAACACAATATACTTTGAAGGCATGAGTTTTTTGTATTATTAATGAAAACCAGCAGAGTAGTTACATCTTGTACCTGCTCGATGTCATGTTTCCTTATCTAAAGAGATTCTATATTCCTCCACCCCAACTTCTCCTATAAGGATTTTCATGGCACATAATTTACCACAGGCCCAAAGAGGGTATAGAGAGGCACTCTTGGCAAGATAATATTGGTTATTAGAGGGAAACTAGAAACAAGGGTTTCCAGGCCAAGGAATCAGTAGAAACAAAGATAAAACATGCTTACAGACTCGGTAGGAATAGTCGGATGAGTTCTTTCTTGAATGTGCAAAGTATCATTACCTTTCTCCATGAGGCAATTATTCCTTTTATGCGGTCTCCAATCAGTTAGAGATGGTTGAGTACATGAAAATAGAGTTAGACAACTAACTAATCCTATAACTCATCACTAATGTTTTGCATAATTATATTTTTTTGAAAATTTATTAGCATGTATGTGTGTGTCCCTTAAGCAGCTGGCATGTATGAGGGTAGCATAACTATTAGGGTGCATACATCCTTCAAAATTTATTTTTTAAGGACTCAAGGAGGTATGGGGAATAGTTGTATGTAAGGAGGATAAGAATAAGGCCAATAAGAGTATCAAATATTTAAAGGTTGAATTTGATGCTATAACATATGCCTCCTAATGTATGAGGTCAGAAGAGAAACTAATGGCAGAAATACATTATAAGTTTTCAAGAGAAGTTAGTCGATGGTGAAGGTATCTAGAATTCAATCTAAGGACAACAACCAACACCGAAACAAGTCAGAAGAACTTAATTCCTAAGGTGGGCATACACATGCTTAGATGTAATGATAAGCATGGATGCCAATCAAGTACATTGTGGATCCATGTAAGATGTATATATACCAGTGATCATGGCCAAAAAAGATATACATGGTGGACCCATGTCAAACAAAGATCATAGCCACGAACAAATACACAGTGGATATATGTCTCAGAATCAATGAAGGATATATGGGGCAAGAGCTATAAATTTATCCTTCATGAGTACTGATGTGTGGAGTGGTACTATCAAACATGGACCAACCAACAACATAAAAAGAGGTGATCCTACTACAATCTCGATGTCTCCACCCAACCATTGTGGTATGATTATACACTATGTGAATAAATTTGTTGAATTCAAACAAAATAAGATTCCATTTAATTATCGTTCATTGATGAATATCATTAAAAAATGCAAGACAACCCATCCATAATGATAATGGGCGTTAGGTACCTAGTACAATATAAAAAGTGTGAATAAAGGATCTGATGTTGAACACCTGGTAAAATCTATTGATCAGAAGACATTGATGTACTCCCACTTTCAATAGCGAGGGAAACTTCCACTGATGATTGCAAGCCCCAAGGTACTAAAAATGACTCTAGATCTGTATCCCAGAGAAAAATGTCCTAAATTCTATAGGAAGAGATCCACTGAAAGGAGGGAATTAAGGAATCCCCTATCATCCAACATGAGGAGTAGTATAAGGCCAAATCTTTGGAAGGACTCGAAAAAATTATTGTAAGGACCACCACGAAGTATGTCTCCTACATGCACCAGATGTAAATAGCACACGAAGAAGATCCTCTGAATAATAGCCAATGATGAAGATTGTCGACAAAGGTGAGGAAACCACCAATGGGGACAAATGGAATCCAAGGTATTGCATGAATCCTAATGTGTGAATAATTTTCTTATTGTCGAACACAAGGGAAGCCACTCAATCAATAACTAATGATGAAATGTCATCTATTGAGCATAAGGTTACCTATCAATGATGTAAATAGGGCCAGGGTGAGACTCTAGGCTAAAGTCTCAGAGAAATTTTTCATACTTGATAAGAGATTAACCTGTCAATGGGAATTCAATGTGAACCCTCCATATTGGCACAAGTATAGGACAAAGATAATTCTAATTATGAGATCTACTTGACACAGAGGAAGGCTAACTTGCAAAACCAAGATTTTCTGCGGAATGGCCGACAAATGCTAAAACTTCCTATAAAAAATAACACGACACATAAATTTGAATTAGGAAGCATAGACTGGAAATAAACACTGACATAAGTCTATGATGCAGGAGGCATTGACAGACTCTCCATAATGATTAGAATAATAACTGGTCGGAGGAGTAAAAACTCTATGTAACTAGATCAATTTCCTAAATACAGATTGTTGAGACTAGACTCAAAACTTTGTGCTTTGTTCAGAGGTGGCTCGATTGCTACTAATATTGGAAAAGACTCATTCCCACGCTCTTTTTTTGTTAATTTTTTTTTTTTCTTTTTCATATTGGAAAGCCTAAAAAATAATGAAACATTGCTATAGTACAGTGGAGGGAATGAATGTCATGAGTAGGAAAAATAGTTCCAAGCGTGAGGAACATACCTATGCTCAATGCAAGGAAAGCATGTGTAGGGTATGGACACTTGGGGGAATGATTCCTTCAGGGATATGGGTGTCAAGTCACAAAGGAAAAAATTGCAAGGCTAGCAACTTATGAGAATGCATAAGAGGATAAAGAACACAATCTAAAGATGAAATTAGGATCAAAAGCACAAGTAACATAATGCAATGAAATATCACAATATAATACATAAATAATGGAGCCCCATAGGGTATTATCCAGCATAACGATGAGAGGAAGATATGAGGCTTCAATGCAAATTTATGGAAGGACTAAACAGGGCTCTCAAGCCTATGAAAGTACTTCAGCATGGGCTCCAAAGTGTGAACAAGTTTCTAACTAGGACACTCATTAATGGTAGGCCCTACCACATGAATTACAACACTTATAAATAGAAAAGAAGGTTATGTGTCACAAATCAGTGGGGTCGATCCTAAGGAAAAATGAAAAAAAAAATGGATAATGCAAAAATGCATGAAGGAAAAAATATAACCTATATGACAGTTTCAAGATCATTACATGTCAGAACAGATCGACATAATAAAAAGTTACCAATGGAAACATCTCCAAAGTCTTGTATATAAGACCAACAACACTCATCCAAAAGTAAGTCCAATATATCAATCTTTGATAATAACATGTGTTATGGAATACAGAAATTGAAAACAAGAAACCCTAAAAGTATAATATGTACAAAACACCGCACAACCTTGTGGATTATGCATAGTAGTTCTCCAAGTAGAGCCCATTGTCAGGCTCAAGCCAAGGGCTTCTTCGGTAACCAACCTATAAAGTTTCCAAATCAGGGAGAGGTCGAAAATCCATAATCATAGCTTCAAGTATAGTCCCATATGAAGGAATTTCAACATCCAGAAAATTGAGACTCGATGACACACACATACCAAGGCTCGAGGTCTCACAAATAGTAAGATCAAACTCAAGAGGAAAAACGAATTCCCTCATACCAATATTGGGAGACAAAGGAAATTGTTCCCCCAATTAATAAAACACTTGTTCAATTGTTTAGATCTTGTCTTGAGAAGGAAAACATGACTGTAAAGATCCTATCTCAAGAGAAATTGAACACCAAGGATAAGACACCACATAATTTTCCCATGGCAGGGAAGGGTCTACTCGAACACTAGGAACATAAAAAGGATAAATTTGAGCTACATCTGAACTAGGATGGTGATTATCAAATGAAAGTTGATCAATAGTGACAATTCTTCCGTTGTGAGGAAAATTCATCACATGGAAGAGCCTAGACACCACAACATTCATAGCATAAAAAAATCAAGCCCCAGAATCATATTGAAGTCTAAAGGGCCTGGCACCACTAACAGAGTGACTAGGATAGTCTTCCTACCTAAATTGATAGGTAACTGAGGAAGAATCCAAAAACATTCACTAGGTTTTTCGTTGAAATCCAGCATCTCACTGGTAGCTGACACAAGATTAGGAGAACCCAAATCTTACCAAGCCGAGGAGGATAAAACACTTGTAGAGGATCCTTCATCCACAATACATCGGTGAATTCATTTCAAATTAGATTTAACTAGAACCTTTTTCAAAAGGTACAGAAGAAGGAAGGAAAGGATCTACAAGATCATTCCAAACAAAGGAAACCATCCTATGACTTGGAGGGAGCATACTCGAAGAGAGTGGAATTACCCCTTGTTTAGAAGGTACTAAACTAGACATACTAAATACATGGTCAAAAGGTACATCACTCCCTTAAAGAAGAGTGGAATCGGTCGAATATTGCATCGATGCGACCACTTCCTCAACCATTGGTTGAATAGGATGCGAGACAACATGGTAAAGAGATGAATCACCCCTACAAGAAGAGTAGGATCAGTCGAAGATTGCATCAGCATGACCACTTCATCAACCATAGGTTGAATAGGTTGTTGGGAAACCAAAGATGACTCGGAACTAGAAGGTTCATCATACAAGGACCATGGTCTTCGTACCACTGGAATGTCAGGGCACATATAAGTAAGGTAATATCCCTCACAAATATTACAAGAGAACTTGGGCTTACGCCTTATTCATCTAGGCTTCTCAACATTACCAATTCCCCCCACATGACTTGCAGTGTTTGGTGGGTTTCCCCCAACATGACTTATAGTGGTTTTTTGCACGGTCCCAACATGACTAGCATAGGTTGGTGTGGTTTGTTCATTATGACTAGCAGTGACTAGACTCATTCCCCCAACATGACTTGCAGTGGCTAGTTGTTTGTCTTCAACATGACTTGTATAGGTTTTTCACATATCTCCAACATGACTAGCATAGGTTGGTGAATTGTTTCTAGTATAACTAGGAGTGACTGGACTTTCTCTCCCATCATGAATTGCAGAGGTCAGTTGCTTGCCACCATCATGACTCATAGAGGCTAGGTGTCGATCTCCAACATGACTAGCAGAGGTTGGTGAATTGATGTCAATATGAATCACAATGACTAGACTTGTGCTCCCAACATGACTTGCAGAGGTCAGTTTCTTTCCCCCAACAGGACCGACAGAGGCTATCGACTTCTTCTTCTTACTCTTCATCTTCCTATTCCTTTTAGAGTTTTGGTTAGTAGTAGCTAGAATTTCACCAAAAGAGGGAGAACGAGGAGAAGTAGACTTGACGGATGTAGAAGATGAAGGATCAACATCCATTCGATGCCCATGACATAAGGTGATTATCTGAGAAGCATCAAGAGAATTCATGACATTTAGAGTGGTCCACAACCAAACTGGTAGTCCTACATTCGACCCAGGAATGTTCAAATTGGCCATCAAAGGGGAACCAATGTTTCTAGAGAAAGGAAAAGCGCAAGGATTCCCTTGAGCAGGGATCCCTTGGCTACTATCCTCAAAAAATTTGGCCATGCATTCTTGTGCATAGGTTCATCCCTTGTGAGATTGTTCATGTCTGAAAAAATCTCACACACTGACTCTAGTGAACCAGTAGTATAAAATCACATGCCTTCTAGGAGGTAGCTCCATGCTTTCAAGAGAAATACCAGGGGTCCTTCCCAACCAATGGAGTGATTGGTCGACCACCTTGAATAGATGATCCAAAATCAGTGATACTGAAAACACCTAAGGCCAACTGTACAAAGCATTAGTCCACTAAAAATTCCTAAGAGAAACATCACAAACAAACAACTTCTTCAAAACTTCAGCCCAGGTGGATAAGGTCATGAGTCCAAAGAAATGAAAAAGTGGAAAGGGATCGTTCGGAAGCTTGTATGAGTTTATTAAGTCTTGATACTGACGAATGAATGATCTGGGTGGATATCGGTGGCCACCCACCTAATCCACTAGCTCAAAGAACAATTTTTCATTTTGGCAATTTTTGACATATCAACTACCTCCATCGGGGCCCACAAACATTTTGGAGTTTCATCTCTTAGGGTTAGGGTTTTGGATGTTTAGGGTTTTCTCATTTATGTTTTATGTTAAAAAATCCTTTGGAGCCTCATTGTAGTCATCTTCTTGCAAATCAGCATAGCCATCACAACCCTTCTCAAAGATAATTTGTCACCATTCAAGCAAATTTGTTTCAATCTGCATTTTTAAGGTTTCAATATATTCTCTTTATTAATAGAAGTCAAGTTTTACTATATCTATGTGTGTTTCTTTGTTATACATTTGTATTTGATTTCATTCCATTTATAAATCATGATCATTGGTATCATAGTGGTCTTCTCTTTATTAGTTTCTATGTGCATGTCCTCAATGGGATCAGAGTACAAGGAGTTGGGACTCAAACTAGTTGATCCCTTGCAAGACCGTCCTCACTGACCCCGATGGCCTCCCATGGGAGAAGAAAAGAGAGATGAGGGAGAAGAAAATCCTTTTAAATTTTTTCTTGAGGAATCCATCATGCAATAGAGGAACGAGATGATGGATAATTTTGCACAGATCCTTCGAGGGTTGCCAATAAGCAACGCAGCTTCATCAAACAACCACTTTGGAGGTGTCAACTCCTTCAAGGTACAAGTGATTTTTGATATTCCTATATTTGAAGGTCATAAAGATGTGTATTCTCTAGAGAAATGGTTTAATCTTCTAGAAGGGTATTTTTCAATCCATAATTTCTCCGATAGAGAAAATATTACCTTTGTGCTCATTAAGGACATCCCCCATGTCAAGGATTGGTGGGAAACTTACTATGAGAAGAAGACCACTAAGGAATATGTGATATTTGTGGTCACCCCCACTTGGGATTCTTTCATGTGTGCTATTAAGGAACAATGTTACCCTATTGGAAGCTATGATGACCAATATATGATATGGACCACCCTGCGATAGGAAAGGGACCATACAGTACCCGAGTTCACAAATATTTTCCATACCTTACACACCAAGCTAGCTATCAAAGACTCTAAATGACATCTGGTGCTCAAGTACTATGGTAGTTTTCATAGATACATCCAAATAGAAATGGAGTTTTTGGACATCTCACCACTGGGTGTGGCTTATCGATATGGTATGAAAATCAAGCCAAAATTTAAATAGGAGAAGCGGGAGTTTGGATCTGCGAATTCCTAATAGAAGAAACAGTGAGAAGACGAAGAAGGGTAATGAGAAGATGAAGAAAGAAACTAGGAAGTGGTGTGAATTCCATAAAATCCCCTAGCATAACGTCGATGAATGTCTCTCAAAATAGTCGTTGGTGGTCGAGTTGAAACCCTCGGAGTCAGAGGCAGGTTCTAAATCTGAATCAGATCCAAAAAAGGAGAAGCATATCATTGATGCAGAACCTAGTGCCATTGTCGCTACTACTAATGTCTAGCCAATTGAACCAGAAGCACCGGAGGAAGGTGAGCACATTTTCCACTCGCATATGTGGGTGAAGGATTCTCCACTTCATTTCATTTCACACCACACCCACATCCCTACACCATCGATTAGCTCTGCCAAGGAAGAGATCGCTACATCATCCAACATTTCCACCTGCCCTATGGCATCAAGCCCTTCAAGGATGAGGTATTGTGTGATATTTCACCCCTTGAATTTTGTGATGTTATTTTAGGCCAACCATACTTATAGAAATGACATGTTGTATATGATTCGATACCTTGCAGTGTTATTATTACTTTGGGTAGACAATTGTACATGATACCATAGGTAGCTCCACCTACTGCCACTTCTTTGAGCTCTACTAAGCAATGCAAGAAGGTCATTTCTGAGACTAGTAAATTTGTCTTCTTCATGATTCACTCTCAAAGTGAAAAGAAGGTCTTTTCCACATCCATGGATTCTACATAAGGCCTCTCCACGTAGCAGAAGCAGGTGGACAAGGTCATGGAAGAATATAAAGAAATCTTCTCCTCACCCATCGGGGTACCACTACACTATCAGGTCAATCAGTCAATAGATATAACCCGTGTTACACTACTACCTAATAGGCTATTATATCATTTCTCTCTGATGGAAAATGAGGAAATAAACCACAAGACCCAAGATTTTCTTCAAAAGTTGCACATTCGACCCAGCTCCTCACCCTGTGGAATCCCAATTGTACTCATGGAGAAGAAAGATGGGACCTAACGACTTTGTATTGACTATAGGGACCCTAAACAAAAATCACAGTTAGAAATTGATACCTAATTCCCTGAATTGACGACCTTCTTGACCATCTCAAGGGGTCCAAGTACTTCAGTAATATTGATATGAATTCTGACTACCACAAAGTCCCAATAGAACAAGTTGATATATGGAAGATTTCTTTCAAATACAAAGGATTTATTTTCAAATGTCTAATCATGCCATTTGGTTTAACAAATTCTCCAGCAACTTTCATGAGGTTTATGGATGATATATTGTGGACCTTCACCAATTATTTTGTGGTGGTATATTTGGATGACATGTTCATCTTCAGCAATACTTGGGCGGAACACTTGCAAGATATTCAGCAGGTCCTTCACACTCTATAGTAGCACAAGCTATATTCTAACTTGCAAAAATGCTCCTTCAGAAAGAACAAGGTCCAATACCTACACTACATTGTTGATGAGCATAGTGTGCATGTGGATCTAGCCAAGATCTAGGTCATTCGTGATTGGCCAACCCCAACCACACTGACCAAAATTTGTAGTTTATTAGGACTTGTCAACTTCTATCGTAGGTTCATGTTGGGATTCTCCCATATTACATGGGCCCTTAGCCAAGTAACTATTGGATTACTGAGAGGGGGGGTGAATCAGTAATAACGTAATTATAATCCTTTTTCTTCAAATGTTATACCAATGTAGAATTATTATCCAATAATGAGCGGTAATAAATAAACAATCACACACATGCACAGTACACCAGTGTTTTACGTGGAAACCCAAATCGGGAGAAAACCACAGAATGATTTTTCTTATATGTCTTGAAGAATTACATTCAT
>JZKD02S1672710.1:240430-261343 GCA_000966675.3 Picea glauca
TAATGAATAAATGTTGAATGCTAATTGATGAGTTTTTGTGCAAGAGGGAAGTTTTGGGAAAAAGATCCCCACACTCATTCACCTCCCCTCTAAGTGTGGTAGGTGTGTCCAACATGAGAGTCTCCCCTATGTTCATCATAGCAACAACAAAGCTCTCTATAGCTTGATCGGACACATCCCCTTTAAGGTGAGGCTAGGATTTCAACCATTGGGCCCCATTGATGTCACACTAGCCCTTGCGACCACACACACATAATATTCCTATGTTTAGTCTGAGGCCAACAAATATTCCAAGTTCATCGAACCGATTCAACACATCCACCAACAAATCCATGAAATTCTGCAGAAATCCAATGTTAAGTTCCTGACTATCGACTGTACCCTTATCTCCACTTACCATCCCTACCCGATGCAAGTAATCCTCTCTCTTCGCGGGGAACCCTCCAAAAGTACTAATAGTGTGATACAAAATCTACCTCAAGTACCATGAGAAACCCCTCATAGTCACCTCTGAGATACCTAAGAAAAGTAACTAAGGATACCAACTCACATTCAACGTATGGGGGGTACAGTCGATAGTCAGGATCAAACGTATGGGAAAGGTAACAAATCCCAAAGCTTCAGAATTTTTTCCTCTAAGGGAATTATGGGCACTAATGAAACCCCAAAATACGATATCTCCACAATGCTTGGTCAAGCCTCGGAGGGGTTATCTCCTCGACTCTTCCTTATGTGACCTCATGTTTAACTCATGTGTTAGAGGAGGATCCCAGCTATACTTATATGAATATTGGATTTGACTCTCCCTAAATAAGACTCCTATGCTTTTTATCATCCTTGGAGAGTTATCTCTCCAATCCCAATCCAAGGCCCTAACCCTAAACTTGTTTTTGAACCCTAGAAACAAAGTCTAATACATTTTAATTTTAGTGATCATTTTAGCGGCTATTCTTTACTCAAATGATACAAAAGTGGAACTAATGTTGTTTGAGACTCTTGAAAAAATGAAACTTCTAAGAACATTGGAAAATAAAACTTTACACTAATTCTTCAATGAAAAAGAGTTTCAAAAAATAAAAAATGCATGAACAATCTCTCAAAATGAAATATTTTCTCTTTATGATGCAAAATGCACAATGCAACCTTTTAAGAAAAGAAAAAGAAGAAAACACAAGGATTTTATTTGTTATTTTTCTTTGAAATTCTTTCAATATGAGAAGAGAACAAAATCTTCTGCTAATATATTTTTCTTTTTCAAATAACAATGCAAAGAAAGAAAGAGACCTAACTAGCATAAAACTAGTTTTTTTTGTTTTCTTCTTCTTTCTACTAAAGAAAAAACTAATAAAAGATGTTAAAATAAATATGTTTTTGTTTTTTTATGTTTGAAAAATATAAGTAAATCACAAAGAAAATTATTGAACTCTAATACAAACTCAAGTTTCAAAAATGACCGCAACTGTGACAAGGAAACCAAGACCCTGAGAACAAAACTAGTCTTATATATATGCAATCCAAGGGATAAAAGAGAGACAATATGAATAAAAAAAAATACATTCACATTTAAGGTCTTACCAACCTCCTATAGGCCACAAAAAATTTTAGAACCAAACTCCCCAAAGTAGCCAAAACAGGGATCAAAAAAGCCTGGAAAACAAGCAAAAAAGTCACTTTTTTGGAGGTGTACGCAATTGTCTCCATTGTAGGTCACATGTATAATATTATGTAAAAACACTTGTAAAAATTAGTTCTAAATCCCAAAACTCAAAATGTAGCACAGAGATCAAAAGAAATCCAAAATAGACTGAAACCCAAAAGCAGACACAAGAAATACTCAGAATGATACAAGCACCAAATAACCTTGATTTTCTTTATAAAAATCAAAACAAAATACTACAGGATGCAGTAAGCAATGTCAACAGAGTCTCAAAGTCTCAAGAGAGACCCCGAACAAAAGGAGAAACACACTCAAACCAGAAAAGATTCTCAACAAACCTTTCCTAGGAAGACATACATGCATATGCACAAGGCAGCTCGCGTACACGCGATTGTCTACATTGGAAGGCATGTATATGTACATGACTTTGTTAACTACAGGCCGCGTATACAACCCAAAAACTTCAAAAAATAAGAAAAGAGGAAACATAAATGGCTCAAATTAAAAATGGAAAGATTCAAATAATTTCCAACTACCAATCCAAGTATCAAGCAGCAGTCTCAGATAGGAGTAGAAGACAAGGAGGTTGAAATTGTTAAAATAGCTAGACATGAAGAGCTCAGAAATTTTCCTCCCCAAATTTGGACATTGTACTTTGATGGCTCTAAATCGCAAGAGGGGTCGGGAGAAGGATGCATCCTCATTGACCCAAAGATAAAATGAAGTTTCCTATCCTGTAGATTAGAATTTGAATGCATTAATAACATTGTTGAATATGAAGCTCTAGTCCAGGGACTAAAGAAATCCATCGACTTAAAAATCAAATAATTGAAAATCTTTGGAGATTCTGAAATTATCGTCATGCAAGTGAAGAATACCATCCATTGCAATTCACCTCACTTAAGGAATTATCAGCAAGAGGTGCATAGACTAATAGAAAATTTTGAGGCCTTCAACATTATCATTGTTCCCACGATAAAAAAATAACCTTTATAATGCTCTAGCCACTACAACTTCAAGATTGTCTCCTTTAGAATATTATGAAGCCTCAAGGTTTGTAGTAGCACTTCTCTACAAACGGTCGGTACCTAACAACATTTCTAACTGGAAAGTCTTTGAAGGGGATGAACACATTGTAGATTTCCTGACTAATCAGGATAATTTTAAGAATATGGCCATTGATGATGAAATATTCCAAGAACTACTCACATAATCAAATCTCCAAAAATAGAAGAAGGGAATATATCACTCGGATGAAAAACCCAAGTTTCACATGATACCAAAAGGAGTGGCCAATCTGGAGAACCTTTTCTACCTAAGGGAAATATTTAGAGGGCCAAAGAATGAAAAAACATGGAGCTCATGTCCTATATACGAAACTATAAACCTAGGAACCCCTGAGAACCCCAAGAATTTCAATTTAGGTAAGACAGTGTCTAAAGAATATGGTTCATGTCAAAAAATATGGTTCATGTCAAAAATAAGTCTGGGGAGATCCATTTGTGTGTGGATTTAAAAAAACTTAACAGAGAATCGAGAAAATATAACTACCTAGTCCCACCCATGGAACAACTCCTACAGATAGTATCTGTCTCTAAAACATTTTCCCTCCTAGATGGTTTCTTGGGATACAACCAGGTTCTGGTTTCAAAAGAAGATCGATTAAAAACTACCTTCTGAACCAAGTGGGGAACCTTTTCTTATAAATGCACGCCCTTCAGGTTGATTAAAGGAGGGGAAACCTTCCAAAGGGCCATAGACATAGATTTTATGGGATTTATCAACAAGTGTGTGGTAGTTTATTTAGATGAAGTAATGGTATACTCAAAAAATAAGGAGGACCACATTCAGCATTTGACTCAGATCTTTGAAAGGTGTAGAAAGTATGGAATATCTCTAAACCCTAAGAAAACCATATTTGGTGTAGAGGAAGGGAAACTATTAGGTCATGTTATATCTCGAGGAGAAATTAGCATCGACCCTAAGAAGATAAAGGTGATATCTCAACTCCCCTTGCCTCACAATAAAAAGGCCAAGAAATCTTTCTTTGGGAAAATTAACTTTGTGAGAAAATTGATTCCTAACTTCGCCAAAACTATTAAACCTTTACAAAAAATGATTCACAAAAATGCAGAGTTTAAATGGGATGAAGAAAGGAAAGGAGCTTTCAAAAACATCAAAACTGTAATATCCCAAGCACTAGTGCTACAAAGCCTTGATTTTAGCAAAGATTTTTTCCTTTATACCTTTGCTTCTGACCAATCCTTGGTTGCAGTACTTACCAAGAAGGATGATGAAAACAATGAGGCATTGGTATCGTTTATGATCACTAACCTCCAAGGAGTCGAACTGAACTACCCTGCTATAAACAAATAGGCTTATGTAGTCTATAAAGAAGTCAAACATTTCAGATCTTATATCCTGAAGAATCACACTAAAGTAATAGTACCTCACCCCATGGTCCGATATTTTTTCACACAACAGGAAATGGGAGAAATAAGGGGAAATTGGATGAAAGTCATCCAAGAATTTGATTTATACATAAAACCTGCCAAAATTGTCAAGGGTCAAGGACTATGTAAACTTGTCGTTGAGGCCCAAGATCTGATTAATGCAGAAGACTCTGGTTGGGAAAATGATTTGTCATTATGGTGCAGTGAAGCCTTATACATAGCTCCTGGGAAAGCATCCTGGTATGGAAACTTTTTTTATCTCCTACATCATGGAACTTGTCCAGAAAACCTAAACCCTAGAGAAAGGAGATCTCTCGGGTTAAAGTTCACTTAATATCACCTCATAAATTTTGATCTTTTCCACATAAACTATGATGGAGTACTACTTAGATGTCTTGAACATGATGATGTAGAAAAGGTATTGAGAGAACTTCATGACAGCCCAGCAAGTGGACATTTCATAGGAGAAACCATAGCTCACAAAATATTAGGGGTTAGTTATTATTGGCCTACTATGTTTAGGGACACTCATGCATATGCTAGGAAATGTAAATCTTTCCAAGTAAGAATCGATAGAGAAAATAGGGCATCCATTCCACTCCAGCCAGTGACCATATTTAGACCATTCGAACAATGAGGAATAGACATCATAGGAGAAATTAATCCCAATTCTTTGAAACAACATAAATGTATCTTGATTGCCACATATTATTTTACGAGATGGACGGAGGTTATCCCTCTCACGCATGTTAATGAAAATTTAGTAATCCAATTTTTAGAACAACAGTTGATAACAAGGTTTGGAATACCCTGTGTTCTCGTTTTTTACAATGCTGCCTACTTTTCTTCCACACTGCTGACATAATTCACCCTTGATAAGGGGATCATAATAAGATATTTTTCAAACTACTATCTGTAAGGGAATGGGGTAGTAGAGTCAATTATTAAAAACATGATGAGGATTAAAAAAAAAACAATTGTTGAAAATCAGAGGAATTGGCATAATTTGCTTCATAATTCTCTATGGGTTGATAGAGCAATGCCTAAAGAAGCCATAGGAAACTCTCTGTACTTTATAGCATATGGAAAAGAATCCTTCTCCCAAATGGATTGTATCTTCCATCTTTAAAGCTTTCTCAGGCATCAAGAGGTCATCCCTCTTGATAAACGAAGAAAGGGAAAAGGATAAAGTTAAGTTCACCACTCATCAGCAAATAGTTAAAACATGGTTCGACAAACATAAGGTCAAAGAATAAAATTTCAAAGTAGGAGACCTAATCTTGAAGTGAGATAAAGCAAATAAGCCCAAAGGAAAATAGTCAAAGTTCCAAAATATCTAGCTCAAACCTTTTCAGGTGGCCAAGAAGATCAGGGCAGGCACATACCTATTGCAGAATCTGAGGGGGGGATCTGATACCCTTCCGTTGAATGGACAAGACTTAAAACAATATTTCTCTTTAAAAAAAAATCAAATCAAAAATCTTGTAATGCTTTGTTTGAGTCAATGTTTCTTTTCCAGCATACATTTTGATTAGAACGATTGTGTGTTTCAGGGAAGGTTTTCAAGCCCCTTTTTATTTCTTTCTTTTTTCTTATTATTTTCCTATTTGATTAAGTTGGGTTTCGTAAAGGAATGGTTTACTTTAATGTTTTCTTTGGAGGATACAGTGAAGAAAACTCTTCTCCTGACCTACACTTGTATGCAAAATAAGAGACGTTGAGCAGACACAAATTTTCAAAATCATATTTTATCTTTGTAAGCATACTACCTGGGGAAGCGATGAAATATCTTCCTAGTAGCCTAGTACATCTGAAAGGAAAGATGGCTAGTTGAAAAGAATCACATGTACCTCTAAGATAGATCTAGGGAAAGCTCCACCCTAACAGTTTCACCTTTTTCAAAAAACAAATATCCTCCTCTCTGACTATCTCTTGGTGTTTATGCCAGAAAAGGATGATCCATATTAAAGGGAAAAAAAAGGGAGTGCAAAGTTTGAGAGGGTATGTAGATAACTCCATCGGGGCTATGGACACTCGTTGGAAGTGGAGCAAGGTCTGTGATGTTGGGGTGACTCTGTCGGGGCTATGGACACTTGTTGGAAGTGGAGAAACACTGTAGGAAAGGAATGATAGTTAATGGCCTCACGCCAATGGAAGTTCTACCCATCTCTTGTCTTGGAAGGACATGAATTGAGGTTTAGTAGGAAAGGGGATGGAAAATCTAAAACCCATAGGTGGATCCATATTCATGAACCCGGGAAGTTGTGTGCACAATGATGGAAAACGTTTTGTTGAAAATAATAGAATAAAGACAGATGATTTCTCAACTAATTTACATGGGATGAGCACGAGGGAAGGAGAATATATTATGTTTTCACCCAGAGAATCTCCATTTGTTGAGCACTCAACACATGCTAAAATTATTTGTGATTTTTTTCTTTTGGGTACCACTTTGTCATTTTTTAATGGAGTCATTTTTTTGTAGGGATCAATGGTTTGTTCTGTTGTTGCATTTTATCATCGATCACATTCAGTTTGGTTTGAAGTTTGTTGAACATATTGACATTTTTCTCTAAGTAAACATGGCATTAGACTAATTACACACAACTTAAAATTTGTTTTATAAAAGAGTCGCGTGCCAATCAACAATTATGGTCTGCGAAAACAGTCTTTTAAAACAAATCATTGATGTATCGTCGACATCAACAACATCTGAAAGACAAAATATCATATAAACAAAGACAATCATTGATTTCCAATGTATCATCGGCATCGATGAAAAGGGAGAAAGGGGGCGATAGCCAGAAACATATGCCTAAGAAAATCATCGACGCCAAAAAAATGCTTCTCACACCGAAGAGATCAAATCAACCATCACGTGTTTTGTTGAGTAGATAGTCTGTATTGCTTGGTTATATCCCATGTCATTTTGTGATATTCCTCATGTTTACCTATACTTCCATGCCAGCACTTCCACGTCAGCACTATATGACAATTTGGGTCGGCATCAGAAATGTTTGCCTAAAAGTACCAACAAAACGACGTCAAAGATAAATTTTTGACATCGATGCACTCATTAACTACCGGAAGATTGCTAAGACAATGAAATATAATATTTAGATAGAAAATTTATCCACCGACGCCAACGATCATATTTGATCTGCGCTATCCATTTAATGATCCCGCTTATCGCTGATATCGATCATACTAGTTTCGTTGAAGTGAAAAAACGCTCGGGTAATTTGAGGAGACACCTCTAGCTAAGTGAAGGACGAGATTTGTGATGTGTTAGACAATTAAGAACTTCACTTAACCGATACCATGATGTCATGCGCCGACCAAATTTCAAAATTTGAAATTGTCGATAAACTCTAAAGTAACACACTCCTACACCACCAGCCTACGTTGCATTTAATCCTAAGTATGATGTGGATTTTGTTATAGATTGTAAAGATCATATTTGTACTCCTGAATTTAAGACTCGATGCAACAAGGTAGGTATGTTTTAAATTTAAAAAGTTTGTGCCCAAGCATGGTATTCCATTTGCAAATCATTGATCTCCCAAGAAGACAAAGGAGCAAGAGAGAGCATCGAAGAGGTTACAGTTTGTTGTATCACTTCAATTACCAGTAAGCCCAAGTTATTTCTTGCAAGGAGGAGGTAAGTGTGGTCTTTATTTTTTTCATTTATGATTGTGTCTCATAACGCTTGTCAAAGTTGGCTTATAGATTATTATAACATTTTGTGCAGGGAAATGCCTCCTCGAAAGAAAATGACCAGACGTTCACCAAGAATGCCCAAAACGAAATAACTAGAGGTCAGTGAAGGGTCGACGTCAACGGCCACAAGGGAGCTTGATTTTGTTTCAAAAATAGAATCATACATCTGGACTTTGACCAAGAAGAAGTTTACCCATCCTCCATCATTCGAGGACACAGAGGCAAGCACTGGATCTAAAGTAATGCTCCCACATTGGGGGGATATTTTTAACAAAATCAGTCGAGAATATTACCTGGAGTTTACACCTCACATCAACCCGTATGTCAGGTTATTGGATGATCAAGTTTTCCCAAATATTAGGCGATCATATCTACACATGGTGGCTTTCCAGACCCCAGTTCTTCCCTACATTGAAACCCTAGGATGGATAATTGACCATGCAGAAATGATGAAATGCATGGTCAATAATGAGGAGGGAGAATGTGTTGGTATCTTCCTTCCAGTATAGGTACAAAAATACTACAAAATCAGAGACCTAGAGGAGACACTAAATACAGATTTTGTGGTCGGGTTTTATGAGTTCCATGACACCAGTCGGTTACTAGCCTCATGGTGGAAACAAGATAAAAAGTTCACAAACATGATCAATGGTTGGTATAGCATGGTAAACCTCAGAGAGCCTTATATGTATTTAATAGCTTTAATCTGTTGATTGTATGGATAAAAGGACTGATCAAAGTTTTCAGAGGCATGGAATCCCTTGGAATATATCATGGAAATCTTCGGAAGTAGTTTTGATTGGGGATCCATAATTTCCAAACAACTGAGTATCAACATCCTACATGCCCAAACACCAAAATATGGAGAAACATCAGTTTTCTACATGGAATCTTACCTTTTGTACGTAATCTACATGAGAAACATTTTCGCAGTTATGAATTTAAGATGGCATATTGTCGAGTTACCCGTGCATGTTTATTTCAACATTTTGTGGGAGAATAGGTACAAAATATTTTATGCCATGATATGTGATGAGTTTATAGACAAAGTGCACTTTATTATATTTAGAAAATAATGCCCAAGGCTTTTAGCAGCAGCCAAAAAGATGATATCCAAAGTTGGCCATTGGTATTTCGAAGAAACAATCACTTATGTCAGAGTGTTTGGGGCTACTGGTGCACCACACCTACTCCTCGTTCATGTCTGGGACTGTCTCATATTGGGAGATATTTTTTACCAGACCATTCTACAAGGCTATATCACTTCTATGGTGAAGGATACGAAGATGGCTTTCATACCCTATGGTTTTCATATCAGTTTTTATATGGTTAAAGACATTGCACAGGTGAAACAAGAAGGATTGAGTCAACCTGAGTATAGATTCCCCACAGGTCATTTTCGCAAGCATGATCCAAAAGGCTTGGCACCCCAACACGCGTCGCAGATATCCTCATATTGTCCATATTCTCATGACAGTTTTGAAGATGATATATTTACCAAGGGCGCCCAAGATTGGGAGGAAGTGCTCCATAGAATGGCTAACCATAGTATGACCAAATTCAAAGCAATGACCATGGATGAACAAGTGGAGAAAATAGATCACATTGATAAAGAAACCATCAGGGTAAGAGAAGCAGCAGAGGCACGAAAAAAGGGGATATTTATACTGGAAGAGGTTGGAAGAGCTATGCAAATATTAGAGGAATATCCCCCACTTTACCCTTTGGTATGACCCTTGAAAATTACCCCAATCAATACAAACATCCATGAGGAATAACTAAATGGCTCAAAAATAGTTCCACCAGAAGAGACTGTTGACCAAGAAAAAACTATCCCTATGTCACCATAGAAAGGATCATCGACAACTACTACAACTCAGCAAAGGTCGTGAGAGCATCAAGTGGGACAGGTATGCCTATTGTCCTCATAGATTTAATCACCATATATTAATATGAGGAAGGTTCGGAAGGTTCGCACATAACCCCGGTGCTAATCACTCAGGAGGAAGAACCAAGGGAAACATCTGCTCCAAACTCCGATGATTTGGTCCCAAATCCCTTAGAAGGAAACCTGGAAGCTAGGAACACTCTTGAAACTGTACTTCTCAATCAACTGAGAACACAACCTCATGACAACAACTCTAAGAGTGACATGGTGTTGGACATATTGTCATTGATGTCAACAATCAATGTGACAATCTGTTGCTAATGATGAATTACCACAGATGAGATTGTCATTGATGTCAACAGTATATCAGTTAGCAGAAGATGTCAAATAGTATGCGGAGATCAAAAGCGTAATCTTAGGAGGAGGATGGAAAGGAAGGAGAGAACAGTATGAAGATCAAAGATCAGAAGGGAAAATGCAGTACAGAAGTGAATGAAGATCAAAGATTAGAAGGAAGAGCACATTGTAGAAGTATCGTCGGGATCGATGGAAATATTGAGAATTTGACCAATGCATAGGAAAAGGTGAGAAGCCTCAGCAGTCATCCAATCAACAAATTGATGGTGTTGATCATCTCAAATAACAAACATCAGTCATATGAGTGATTGTGGGCTTGAGGACCATTGGAGGATCATGATCGTCGTATCTGCAAACCAGATAAATGATAGGGATGAATTATGGAGAGCAAAAGAAGAATTAAAAAACTCGCTAGTTATAACACCACAATTGGTCTAGATCGTCAGATCTCATAGACTCGGATATCGACGACTATGGTTGATCCAACAAGTGATCAGTTTAAGTTAGATTAAGTCATGACCGTTGGATGCACAATCGCCAGATCAACACCAGGGATGAATTGCGGAGATCGAAAGAAGAATTAAATATCGTGCTAGTTCCAATCTCGTAATTAGTTAGGACCATCTGATCTTACAGCTTCGAAGATCAACGATTGTGGTTGACTCACCAACAATGCACAACTTCCAATTGCGGAGTTTTGGAGACGAGTTAAATCACTCGCAAGTTTTTTTTTCTGCAATCATCCTTAATCGTGGATCTGATTCGAGAATATTCACAACTGTTGGATCACTTTTGAGTGGAAGGATAGGATAAGAAGGGAAAAACGATTGAGAATTAGATCAATCGAATATCCATCAGTCGTCAGATCAAACCTGAATTCCCATCAGTCGTCAGATCATTTTAAAGTGGAAGGATAGGTTAAGCGAGGTAAAAGGGCTGAGAGATTGATTATCCAAATACTTTCCAGCTGTCGGATCAAACCCAAATCCTCATCAGCCGTCGAATCAATTTCGAGTGGAAGGATAGGATAAGCGAGGTAAAATATCTAATATCCCATTTATGCGAATTTCCATCATCCGTTGGATCAGTCTAAGTGGAAGGATAGGATAAGATAGAAGAGTTTCATCGCAGACAAATCAAGCCATCGATCTAGGATCATGATCCATGAACAACATTTAGTTCAGGTATAAATATGCAAGGAGGTTACGCTCTAAAAAGTTTGAGATTTGAAATACTCAAAGCCTGAAAATACGAAATGAATAAGGACCATCAGATTTGGAGGACATACGATGACCGTTGGATCAAGGTTGTTGGTCATCAGAACACGTCAGCAAGGACACACAACAGACCATGTCTACAAGGACATGTGGCAAACCACGTCAACATACTACATTAGCAAGGATGTGTGGGAGATCTACGTTAGCAGACCACATTAGCATACCGCGTTAGCAAAGACATATGGAAAATCATGTCAGCAAGGACGTGTGGCAGACTACATCGGCAAGGACACGTGGCAGACTGCGTCAGCAAGGACACATGGCAGACCATGTTAGAAGACCACATCAACAGAGGGCATATGGGAGACCACATCAACAGGGATACAAGTCATCCAATCTGAAAGATCACTTCAAGATAATTCTTGACTGTCGATCTACTACAGTGGAAGGATAGTGTAAGTGGAAGTATTAATTGACAGCAAGCAGTCTCCACCACTTATGACTTACTCAGCAGGTGATCACTCCAAAGGAAAGAAGGGGTTGAGATTTGAAATCTCTGAAGTCCAGAGACCTGAAGGAGATCTCAACCATTGATCCAAAAGGGACACGCATCAGTGGATTGATAGCTCCGGAAGATTGATGTACAGAGGAAAGAAGGGGTTGAGATTTGAAATCTCCAAAGTCTAGAGACTCGAAGGAGATATCGACCATTGATATAATGTCATATATACTCTCAACCATTGATCAAAATATAGTGGAATGATAGTGTAATCATAATAGTTGAAGTCCCGGAGTAAATGGTGTCCATCCATCTCATTGATTGATTAATTCCTAGCCATTGGATTAAGAAATTAAGTATAGGTCCAAGGATCGAATCTGGCCATTGATATGGTTTCGTGAAATAAATGAGAACCATTCGATCTATTCGGCGAAATCCACTCCGATATATTTGACATGTTGCAAGTCTCGACAATCGCCCATCTCATCAAGAGATTGAATCGTGACCGTTGAATTTATAAGTGCTCAAGCGCTCATCTCTCCTAATGTCTGAATAATTCTAGTGGTAATATGGTAAAGAGATTTAAAGGGCAGAATGCAATGTGTCGCTTAAATTGATAAGCTTGTGGTTCTACGCCTATGATCATACGAACATGGTTTGAAGGAAGCCTCGATTCCTATTATCATAGAGACAAAGGAAATTGATTCATGCCTGTGATCAATTTATGAAAGTAAAATGGGATGCTAGGTTTAACATTAAATACCCAAAATGATGTTCTCTGGTGGTCCCAAAAGTCATTGTAAATAAACAAGTTAGTTATAACTTGTTTCACAAGTTGTCTCAATAACTTAAATAAGTTTTGAGCATAAGCAACTATAAATACAACCATGATTGGTTCACTAGAGTGTGTGCTTGAGCAAAGAACACGGGCTTGTGAAAAGATAGGCTCACTGAGAAAGAGTGACCTACAGGAAAAATGAAGGGGATACGGACGTGAGGTCTGTGCGAATATCAGAGAGAAGAAGAAGTTAAGAAGGCATGAATATCAAAGGAAAGACAAAGTGAAGAAGTCACAAATTTCAGAGATAAGATGAAGTCCAATGATGAGTGTTGATGGTATACCTATGATCATGAAACAAAGTTGATTCAATAATGGATCACTGCAACTAGAGTTGGTTGAACTACTATATGAACTCTAGTTGGATAGACTTCATTCTATCAGCAAGCTGGGTCTTGTGGCAAGATGGGTCTTGCTTGAGAGTTGGTGCTCCTTACTTTAGTTGGTGCTGAAACAAAATAGTTGGTGCTGGGAAAATTCATATTACTATATTCACATACATCTACATATCATTTATACAAAATCTTACACAAACATATGGTATCTCTTGTCCATTGTGATTATGATTTAATTGTTCTTTGTATGTTCAATTATGTTTTAACCGCTAACTTGTAAGAAGAAATGTTAGAAAATTCCACTCACTAATTCACCCCCCCCCCCNGGTGTGTTCAACAATTGGTATCAAAGCGGGTTCCTTCATCACAGTTTAACCACTGGAAGGTAGATCCTGAAGAAATGGGTGGACAGATGGATCTCTTCGCAATTGAAGCTCCCTTATTTGATGGAACATATTATTCATCATTGAGAGAAAATATGAAATAGTATTTGAAGTCAAGAGGATCTGAAGTTTGGAATTCAGTATTAAGTAAGCCCTGGAACTTAACTACCTCAAAGAATCTATCCAAGATTACAGTCCAAAGAAGAGTAAGGAAGAACAATGAAGTGGCATTGAAGATTCTTCTCAATGGATTACTAGATACAGTCAAGGAAAGCATAAGACTATGCACATACACCGAGGACTTATGGTTGAAGCTAGAAGAGATGTATCAAATCAAAATACAAGACATAGAAGACATTCCTATCAAGGATGAAGAGTAAGACTCAACCATCAATAAAGGTAAATACTCTCCACAATATTTCGATTGCAATAATATTGATATTGAATCCTCCCCTGTAAATAAAGAAGAAGACTCAAATAAAATAAAAGAATGTTTTGTTAGCATTTATCCCATGGAAGAAGTAGAAGAAGAACTATCAAATGCCAAACAAAAAGTTGATTGGATTCTCTGTGAATACTGCTATGACCATAATGATTCAGACTATAGATATCTTCATGACTACACTAAAGAATTTCTTGAAAAGAGTCAAAAGCATATCTTGGAAATAAAGGAAATGCTCAAGGACAATGAAAAGATAATATATGAGCATGATAATTAGTTAGAAGAAAAAGAAGAGGAGATCGAGAATCTGAAGAAATAAATTAGTCAAGTAAAAGAAAATAAGAAGGAAGATGATGAGCTTAGCAATCAAAGGCATATCCTGGAAATAAAAGAAAAGCTCAAAGACAATGAAGAAATCATATCTGAGCAAAAGATTCAGTTAGAAAACAAAGAAGAAGAGAACAAAAGATTGAAAACAAACGTTGATGATCTAACAAAAGAAAAGGAAGAGGAGGTTGAGAGACTAAAAAATGAAATCAGTCAAGCAAAGGAAGAGGAGATCGAGAGACAGAAAAACGAAATCAGTCAAGCAAGAGAAGAAAAGAAGAAAGATGATGAACCAAACAAAAACCTTGTAGAACTAAAAGAACTAAGGGAGAGCTATGTCAATCTTAAAATCCAACTTGAAGAAGCCAAAAGGAGAGAGGAGGTAGTGAGGAATCAGTTGGACAAAAAGGAAGAATCATGTCATGAGCTGGAAGCAGGAGTTATGAATATTAGAAAGAAGGTTGAGAAGTCAAACACCCAAATCAAGTTCTTGAAAAACTCCATGAACCTAGATGAGATCTTGGATAGTCGGAGATCACCAAATGACAAATCTGATCTTGGATACAACAAGGAAGAAATCAGTACTCCTAAGAAACCTGATGCAGGTCCTTCATTTGTAAAGGGTGAAGACGGGTCTGATGAAGGTCCTTCATTTGTAAAGGATGAAGACAGGTCTGACATAGGTCCTTCATTTGTAAAGGATGAAGACAGGTCTGACACAGGTCCTTCATTTGTAAAGCATGAAAACAGGTCTGACACAGCTCCTTCATTTGTAAAAAGTGAAAGCAGGTATGACTCAGGTTCTTCACGTTCAAGAAATAAAAGCAACAGTACAAATTTAGAAGATCAAATCAAGGAAGACATCCAGAAGCTACTCATACACCTCAAAGAAAGTTTAGAAGAGAGACACCTTCATGGATGAATCAAAGAAGGTATGATAATGTTTTTAACAGTTATTGTTTTTCTTGTAATGAATGTGGTCATAAAGCCTTGGATTGTAGGCATCATGGAAGAAAACAATTTGGTAGGTTCAACAACAGTATAAGATGTTGGAACTGCAATCATGTTGGACATATTTCTACACATTGTTACACTATGAGATGCTACAGTTTTCATGGATATGGCCACAAATCCCATAACTATTGAAACTCAAGAAAACAGTCAATGAGAAATGCTTCATACAATATGACAAAAGAATTAAATGAAACATGGAAGAAAAATGAAGTTGCAGTAATAGAAGATCAGATAACAAATTTAAGAAATCAGGACACTCACAGATGTGGATAGTAAATATTGAACAAGTGAACAGGAGTGGAGTTAATTGTTGCAAAAAGAATTGCAGTCATGTGACAAGCATAGTATAAAATTTCATAGACAACTTTAGAGAAATTTACACTAAAGAATCATCTTGGATAAGGACGGATACATCTGGTTAGATATCGATGAGAATCAATGGGTAGATCCAAGAGTTGTTTGAATAAGATGATCTACAATTGCACAGTGTTCCAGTGGGACATCGACATCTGAAGAAGCAATATTCTAATGTACAAAATGAGGTACATGACATCCTGTAGAGATAACAAGAGGAGAAACCCTGTCAGAAAGAGATACTCTTTTAGAAACAAAGGGGGAGGACAGTCAATAAAAACTCAAGGGAATTTATGGTTAGTAAATAAGAAAGTAATTAGATTAAGTTTTGAAAGGACTCAATCACTACAAAAATTGGTATCAAGAAGACTACTCATTTGAAACACAAAAATCCCAATCAACTGAGATAAGAAGTTAGTAAGTTGACAGGGGGAGTCATTCGGTTATGGCAGGTAGAACATGATTGTAGGAAGAGTTACCCAAGTTCATATTTTGGTCAATAACATATAGATCTTTACCACAGGAGGAAAAACCCTTTTCCATTGATGTCAAAGGGGGAGAGAAACTTCATAAGAGGAAAGCATCATAATAGGGGGAGTTTTTTATATGACGTTAGTGGGTTTCCCTCAATGGAAAAGGGGGAGATTGTTAGACATATTTTCATTGATCGCAACAGCCGATGTGATGATCTGTTGTTAATGATGAATTACAATAGATGAGATTGTCATTGATGTCAACAGTATATCAGTTAGCATAATATTTCAAACAGTATGAAGAGATCGAAAGCGTAATCTCAGGAGGAGGAGCGAACAGTATGAAGATCAAAGCTCAGAAGGGAAAATGAAGTACAAAATCAAATGAAGATAAAAGTTTAGAAGGAAGAGCACACTGCAGAAGTATCATCGGGATCGATGGAAATATTGAGAAGTCGACCAATGCACAAGAAAAGGTGAGAAGACTCAGCAACCATCCGATCAAGAAATTGACAGTGTTGATCGTCTCATATAACGGACATCAGTCATATGAGTGACCACAGGCTTGAGGACCATTGGAGGATCATGACTGTCATATCTATAAGCCACATCAACTGTAGGGATGAATTGCAAAGAGCGAAAGAAGAATTAAACAACTCACTAGTTCTAACCCCGCAATTGGTCTAGATCATCAGATCTCATAGACTCGGATATCGATGACTGTGCTTCATCCAACAAGCGATCAGTTTAAATCATATTAAGTCATGATCGTCGGATGCGCAATCGCCAGATCAATGGCAGAGATGAATTGCAAAGATCGAAAGGAGAATTAAATATCATGCTAGTTCCAATCCCGCATTTAGTCAGGACCATCTGATCTTATAGCTTCAAAGATCAACGATTGTGGTTGACTAACCAAAAACGCACAACTTCTAATTGCAGAGTTTGAGTGATGATTTAAATCACTCACAAGTTGTGGTTCCACAATCATCCTTGATTGTGGATCTGCTTCAAGAATGTTCACAACCGTTGGATCACTTTTGAGTGGAAGGACAGGATAAGCGGGGAAAAATGATTGAGAATTCGATTAACCGAATATCCATCAGTCTTTGTATCAAACCTAAATTCCTATCAGTCGTCGGATCATTTTAAAGTGGAAGGATATGTTAAGTGAGGTAAAAGGGATAAGAGTTTGATTATCCAAATACCCGCTAGCCATCGGATCAAACCCGAATTACCGTTTGTCGTCAGATCAATTTCGGGTGGAAGGATAGGATAAGCGAGGTAAAATATTTGAGATCTCATTTATGCGAATTTTCGTCAGCCGTTGGATAATTCTAAGTGGAAGGATAGGATAAGCTATAAGAGATGCATCACAAAAAGATTGAGCCATTAATTTAGGATCATGATCGATGAACAACATTTAGTTCGGGTATAAATATGCGAATAGGTTATGCTCTGGAAAGTTTGTGATTTGAAATACCCAAAGCCCGGAAATCCAAAATGAATAAGGACCATCAAATTTGGAGGACATACGATGACCATTGTATCAAGGTTGTTGGTAAGCAAACCACGTCAACAAGGACACATACCAAACCACGTCTACAAGGACATGTGGAAGACCACATCAACATACCACATCAGAAAGGACGTGTGGGAGATCTACGTCAGAAAACCATGTCAACAAAGAAATATGGAAGATCAAGTTAGCAGACCACGTCAGCAAGGACGTGTGGTAGAACACTTCAGCAAGGACATGTGGTAGACCACATCAACAAAGGGCATATGGGATACCATGTCAGCAAGGATACGAGTCGTCTGATCTGAAATATCACTTCGAGAGCATTCTCGACCGTCGATATACTACAGTGGAAGGATAGTGTAAGTGGAAGTATTAACCGAAAGCAAGCAGTCTCCACCACTTATGACTTACTCAGTAGGTGATCACTCCGGAGGAAAGAAGGGGTTGAGATTTGAAATGATTGAAGTCCAGAGACCTGAAGGAGATCTCGACCATTCATCCAAAAGGGACACGCGTCAGTGGATTGACAACTCCAGAAGATTAACGTACGGAGGAAAGAATGGGTTGAGATTTGAAATCTCTGAAGTCCAGAGACCCGAAGGAGATCTCAACCGTCTATATGATGTCGGGTATACTCTCAACCATTGATCAAAATACAATGGAAGGATAGCGTAAGCATAATAGTTGAAGTCCCATAGTAATGTTGTCCATCCATCTCATTGCTTGATTAAGTCCTAGACGTTGGATCAAGTAATGAAGTATAGTTCCAAGGATCGAATCTAACCATTGAGTTGGTTCCACGAAATGAATGAGAATCGTTTGATCTATTCAAAGAAATCCGCTCTGGGATATTTGACATGTTGCAAGTCTTGAAGTCCTGAAGGGAAAAGTCCTAAATTCTTGACGATCATCCATCTCATCAGGATATTGAATCGTGACCGTTGAATTGATAAGTTCTCAAGCGCTCGTCTCGCCTAACATCTGAATAACGCCAGTGGTCATATGGTAAAGAGATTTAAAGGGTATAATCCAATGTGTCACTTAAATTGATAAGCCTGTAGTTCTACGCCTATGATCATATGAAAATGGTTTGAAGGAAGCGTCAATTCCTGTTATCATAGAAACGAAGGAAATCGATCCATGCCTATGATTGATTTATGAAAGTAAAAGGGGATGTCAGGTTTAACATTGAAGACCCAGAATGATGTTCTCTGGTGGTCCCAAAAGTTGTTGTAAATAAACAAGTTAGTTATAACTTGTTTCACAAGTTGGGTCAATAACTTAAACAATTTTTTAGCATAAGAAACTATAAATAAAACCATGATTGGTTCACTAGAGTGTGTGCTTGTGCGAAGAAGATGGGATTGTGAAAATATAGGCTCCATGAGAAAGAGTGGCCTACGGGAAAAATGAAGGGAATATGGACCTGAGGTCCGTGCGAATATCAGAGAGAATAACAAGTGAAGAAGGCGTGAATATCAGAGGAAAGACGAACTGAAGAAGGTGTGAATTTCAGACAGAAGATGAAGTGCAGTGATGAGTGTTGATGGTATACCTTTTATCATGAAACAGATTTGATTCAATAATGGATCACTGCAACTAGATTTGATTGAACTACTATATGAACTCTAGTTGGATAGACTATGTTGTATCAGCAAGTTGGGTCTTTATTGAGAGTTGGTGCTCTCTTGAGAGTTGGTGCTCTCCGAGGAGTTGGTGATGAAACAAAATAGTTGGTGCTGGGAAAATTCATATTAATATATTCACATATATATACATATCATTTATACAAAGCTTACACAAACATCTGGTATCTCTTGTCCATTGTGATTATGATTTAATTGTTCTTAATATGTTCAATTATGTTTTAATTGCTAACTTGTAAGAAGAAACATTAGAAAATTCCACACACTAATTCACCCCCCCCCTCTTAGTGTGGGCAGTTTGTTCAACACATGGTTGCAGGAGGACAAGAAGAAGGAATGGGGCAACCGGAAATCAGTATCTCAACAGTCGAACTCTCAATTGATATCGACCCTCTGCCCACTTCTCCATCTAAGAAAAATACTTTGTCAACTGACGAGGACCAATAGAAGGAAGAATCACCAGGACACACAATGATCCCCCTGGTAGGGAGTTGGGTGGACCAAGCCTTGAAGCAGAACAAGTGTTGGCACCATTATTACCGTAGAAACTGTTGAATGAGGAAGAGGGAGGTCAAGTGCCCAGCCTCGGAAAAGATAGAGAACCTTCCATGGAACACCTCTATATGGAAGGAAGCCTAGGAAATACCTTGTCCTAGGGAGATCAACAGATTCATGAACCAGTAGACGAAGTTTTTGATATACAGGAAATTTATTATGATAGAAAAAGGAAGGTCATAATGACAAGAATAATCAAGTAAAGGAATCTCACTCTCTATAAAACCATGTTCATAACCACAGAAGAGACATTATTTGACATGGAAAATACCAGGATGACTAAGATAATTAGAGCAAGGATGGCCATAATCGATGCCACATCAGACAGGGAAAAAACGGATGAAAGGGAGGTAGCTTCCATGAAGAAAGATTTGGACCACCTGCGACATCAAGATGAGTATTAAAAAAATTTGACACAGTCGGTGGTACTCTTGAAGAGTGAGTTCCAATAGATGTATGCACAATTCACAAGAAAGAGAGACCTCTTCATCGCTCGCATAGCTAATTTCTAAGAAGATACCCTTGTGGGGATAGAAACCTGCAAAGACATGCAACGGTGGTATGAGAAGGCACATCGAGCCTTGGAATGGATCGACTACATCAGTGAAGTATAGAAGGGATGATATAGAGAAGATCATGGCATCCGAGTGCTAATAGACAACAACATCGCCCGAATATGGAAGGCAGTTGAATACTGGGTTCACATGGTCCAGGAACCCCAGGGGAAGATGCAAGAAAGATGCGAATACTGTGAGAAAAATTATAATAAGATCAACGAGGAAATGAAGTAAATCGACTTGCCAGAGTTTATCCCACTGGAGGATTTCACTAATTTATGTGACATAGTTAAGTGACATGCAGAGCGATACTAGGTATGTGAAATAGACATTTCACAGGTTTCAAGCATGATCCTGGGCCAAGTAAAGAAGTTCATGGAGACTCTGATTAAATCTCTCGCATTTTATGTTGGATCATGTTGTCATTGATGCCAATGGTTTGATTGATTGATGTCAAATGATTGATTGATGTCAAAGGTTGATTGATTGATGATTGATGTAATATAATATGTATTGTCCTTGATGAGAATGCATAGATGAAGATGGATCAATGAGTTGTCATTGATGCATTGTTGGAAAAATGTATAGATGACTCATTATTTTCTTATCATGATTGATAAGGTGCACAAATGGATGAACTCCAAAGTGGTCCCCTTATGGTGAAATCCCTCACGGG
>JZKD02S1672710.1:273161-283418 GCA_000966675.3 Picea glauca
TTTGATTTTGAGTCTCGAAACCTTCCCAGAACAGGAAGTGTTCCCAACTTCTCCCTTGTAGCTTTAATTCTTGTAGAATGATGAGTTTTATCAGTCCTAGATGACAGAGAGTCGAATTAATGCTCAAAGGTTGATCTCTAATTCTATTGTAGACTTTAATCAAACTGTGGTATAAGAAGTAAGGTAAATTGATTGGAGTCTTGCCTGAAAAATGATCCATCAATTTAAAGTGATACATCATTAGCTTGTCGTATCTACCTTCAGATGTGATATATAACTGAATACCTTTGAATAAATGTTGCCACTCTTCGTCCAGGTATGAAACTAGCATTCCTTTAGTCCAGGCTTTGTGTTCGTATCCATCCTTCAAATAGAACTTGAAATCTTGCTTTTTAAGAGCCGTGGTTTTGAACCATTTTTTACCAGTCATAGGTAACCCTGTAGCTTCTGCAATAAACTTCTCGTCCACCTTGATTTCTACAGAACCCACTCGAGCTCTGTTACCATCGAATGACATTGCAAAGGCCTCAGCTGTGGCTTGATGACACCCACTTTACAACCTGTTTATGAATTCCATGCAACCTGCGTTTGAAAAATATCTTTGAACCTCGGGATGTGATTCCAGAAAAGATAGATTGTTGAGTTCTCGTTTTAACAAGAGGCCACCGCATTTTTTTGTCATTTTACAACTCTGTCACTCGGTCACTGTGATTTCTGTAACTTTTTTGGTCAAACCCTTGTCCTGTGCTGCTGAAAGCAGTCTCGGCTTCTTCTCTGTGTTGGGTGAAATGCAAACCTTGAATGTATTCTGGGAACAACCTGTGATATACCGACCTCACCTGATTTGATGGTGTCAGGCCCTCTGAACCTCATCTGTACCTACGTCGCCGGATGCGAACTTGCCATTTAGGGTGTGATGATAGTTGCACGTCGGTTCTGAAAAGATTTCAAATTTCTGTCATATCCTGTTATACAGGCTTGAACTACCATGATTGCTTTCTTCCACCAGCGCATGTCTCGGATCTTGTTGTGACGTGGGGGTGATCACCTCATCATTTTGTGCATGCGTGGATAATGAGCACGTGATTCGTGCTTCATGCAGCTACGGTGTTTGGAGAACATTCCTGCCATCACGCTCGCTTGCCACTTTCACCAGCAAGCGAACTCTTCGGAAAACCCTGTTAGCTGCAGAAAGTGAAAACTTTCCACAGCGCACCGTTTGATAGGAAACTCACTTTAGCCGCGGAAAGCAAAACAACGTACCACATCATTTGAAAAACGTTCCTTAGCACGAAAGTAAGTAGTCTCCACAGCATGCCACGTGCGAACTGTCTGTCAAGCTTTTCACGCCTTGTCACTTTCCACAGCGTTTTGAACTGATGAAACGACGTCCTTAGCTGTTGAAAGCTATCGCTTTCCACAGCGCACAATGGACCCTTTAACAAGATGTTAGCTGTTGAAAGTAAACAATTACATTTTCAAAAGAGAAGACTTTATGGATCGATTATTCCCTAAGACACACCAAAACCAAAATTTTTCTCGACTATAAAAACTCAAAAATGACTTGAAGATACTACTGAAAGCTATGATATCCACCCAAAACTCGGCCGAAAGGGCGGTTTCATTTTGGGAGTTAACAGGATCAACACAAGTTCCCATATGCAAATACATGCGAAGATGTATTTTGTAGATGGTCAGAATACGAGAGGAACAATCCACTTCAGTAATATGACAAGATGATCTAAATATGAACAAAAGAGAATAGATAGACAAAGTCTTCCACGTGTCATTTTCTTGACTTAACACAACTTTAATAACTATTTTTAGTTTAGTTATTTTTATAAATAAGAGAATCGACCTCGTGTCAATGGGTGGATAGTTTTGGAGAGAAAGACTTTTTTTTGGAATATTGTAAGAGAATTATTTATGTGCAAGTTATTTTAATTGAGAAGTTTTGTTTAGAACCAAAGACACTTATTTCATCTGAGGCATAAATGTGATTGGATCGAGGGGGATTATCTTTGTCTTTAAATTCAATATTTGTTGTTGTATTGAGTAAGAGTTGTTGTATCTATTATTTAAGTTATCTTATAATGTTGTGATAGTTCTTTTATTCTAATTGATGAATACAAATTGATGTGTTAACATGTGATTGATAGTAGAGCATTGAAAATTATTTTTCCTGCGCTAATTTCTTGTCACGTATATATTTTCTTTATGTAACCGTTATCTGAAACGATGTTGAATGTCTACAAGTCAAAATGGTATTATTGCTAGTTCGAAGTAGTTTAGATCTTATTTTTCTGCATGCTGAGGTATAAAGGTTATCCCAAAACCCAATTTTCTCCAATATATATTAACTTTCGTCTGCCATTTAGTTTAAGCTCCATCTTTCGTTTTTCACAAATGTTAGCAAAGAACAAAAAAAAGAACTTCATATCCTGAGGAAAGGTTTCATAGAAAGATATATCTATCAGTCATGATTAAATCCCATCAATAATTCAACCCAGATAACAAATCTGGAGAACCTTACCACTCATCAAATGCTTATGAGTCTAATTGGGCCTCTTAAGCGGGTTTGGTTCCTGTTGTTGAGTTAAAGGTATCTTAGACCCCTCAACAATACCCAATCAAAAAATGAATAACATGTCAACTCAACATTCAAATGATTATTTTATTCAATACAAAAATATATAGTTCCTTTTAGATATCAAATGACTCTCTTAGCAACTTTTGAATGGCTCTCATTTGACTTAGCCATGAATTGACTAAGTATCCAATGTCAAGTATTGTTTTGGTTAAGTAATTCAAACTTCCCACCAGTTGTCTATACAGAGTATCATTTACTTCTTTTGTATCATCATCAATGTAAAGCTTAGCATTATATTCTAATGGAATAGACAATTATTTGTAGTTACTCTTTCATCAATTATGTTATAATAGAGTAGATACTAATTTTCAGTCATTCATCCATTCTTTATGATCCTTTGTTTTCTCAAAATTTAAGGATTCTTCAACACTCATGAATTCAAACATCAAAGCATAATCTTTATACCCAATTGGTGTCTAGATTTTCCTTGTTGATCTTCGTAGTGCCTCATTGCTTGATGGAGTAGCTCCACTCTTTCTTGGTGTACTCTTGGTGTTTCTTGTAGATTCAATAACATTTCAAGATTCAACATCATCTTGTTGATCTTCACTTTCTTATACTTTTTCACTTTCAATGCCTTCTTCGTGAATTTTAATACATGTTGACTACCATCATCTACATGCTCATGAATTATAACATCTCTGCTTGCAAAGACTTTATGAGTAACAAGATCATGAATTTTTTAATATTTATGGTTAGCACAATAACCAATGAAAATACATGTGGTTGACTTTGCATCAATTTTCCTTCTATCTTCCTTTGGGATGTGAGAAAATGTTTTGCTCCCAAAAACTCTCAGATGATTAACAACTAATTTATATCCATTGAATGCTTCATAAAGAGTTTTATGCTCTAAAAAATTGGTTGGACTTATATTTTTTAAATACATAGTGATACTTACTTCTTCAACCCACAAACTGTTAGAGACATTATTACCTTTGAGCATGCTTCTAGCACACTCTACTATGGTTATGTTCTTCCTCTCAGCCACACCATTTTGCTAAGATGTATGTTGAACTGTGCACTGTTTCTACATTCCATTGTGTTTGTAGTACTTTAATAGTTATATTGATGTGTATTCTCCCCCTTGAACTGATCTAAGGATCTTGATAATTTTACCTGTCTATTTTTCAACCAAAATTCTAAACTTTTTGAAGTATCAAGTTTTTTGTTTCTTAAGAAATAGACCTATGTGTACCTAGTTCTATCATAAATGAATATAATAAAACAAGAAGCTCCCCCATGTGATTTGGTTTGCATTGGCCCACACACATCAGTATGCACTAATTAAAAAAAAAAAAACTTTTCCATTTATGTATTCTCATTGGAAACTCATTCCTATGTTGTATTCCTAGTGCACAACCATCACATTCAACATGTTCATTCTTAAAAACTAAAATCCCTTTCACCATAATTTTTCTTTGAAGTAAAACTAAATCTTTGAGATTTAAATGTCCATACCTTAAGTGCCAAATTTATTATTTAGACGCACTTGTAGATAACAAATATTGATGACACTCAACAATAACATCAAGTTTGTATAGGTATCCAACTTTGATTCATTATGATATGACTTCGTAGTTATCTTGCATATCCTTCACTTGGCAACCTAACTTCACAAATTCAACTTTAAAACCTTGATATGTGATTGCTAAAATTGATATTAGATTTTTCTTAATACTTAATACATACATTACAATTTTCATTTGTTTCACATGACCATTTGGAAAATTTACAGATACACCACCATATCCTTTTATCTCATGAAATCTATCATCACTTAGATAGATTTTAGCATCATTAGTGTTCTCGTGATAGGTTTAAAAAAAATCTTTGTTACAATTCATCTGAAGGGATGCTCCTGAATAAGGATACATCTTAAATAAAGATACATCATCAAGCAATGTATCCTTATTAAAAATCCCTATTCAATTCCACTCAAAAATTTCTCATGCATTGTATCCTTCCAATATATTATGCATCTTAAACTTCCAATTAATATAATTCAATCCCTCTAACTTATTTGCTTCATTTAGATATGAATCTGCTAGATTTGACATAGCTAATTAGAAAAATGAATAAGAGAAATTTATCTACAATAGCAATTACCTCACATTAACCAATGAATATATCACTCCAACATTGTTGTGTACTCTTTCCATGGAGTAAGGTCTTCTTCATAGCCTCTCACACCAAGCTCTAATACCAAATCAGAAATTTGAACATATGGAAAATAAACAAAATGCAAAAAGAGTTGGTTTTGTATTTCATATTTTGAACTACAAATATACATGCACATATATAGGTTTTTTGGAGATCAATTAATCCCTAAAAACCATATTTTAATTGTATGCATACCTATCTAACAAACTATTCTTAATACCAAACTCTATCAATTATCTACTTGACCATGAAAAGAGTATTTTCTTCAAATTTGGGTAAACATATAATAAAATCCATTGAAACTTCTTCCCAACATGGACTTGGTATAGCTAATAGTTGTAGGAGATATAGTGTCTTGATTGTCTATCCCTTATTCTGTTGGCATACTACACATTCAAACAAAAACTTTTGAGCATCAATTTTAAGACCTTCCCAGAAAAAGTCCTTCTTGATCTTGTGGTAAGTTTTCAATAACCTTGAATTTCCTCCTATTTCCTTAAGGACCTTGTTGGGTTTCCAATTTGACATCCTTCTCACCACCAAATTCATTCCCTTATGCTCATAATTTCACCCATCCATTGTTGCTTTCACCATAATTCTTCGTAAATAAGACATAACGAGTTTATAAGCATCAAGTGGTTAATTGTCATATATTTTCTTCGCTTTTGATTAATTAATTAGGATTATGGTTGGTTTACTAATAATGTTTTATGAAGTGTGATTCCTATAGCCACAATTCAATTTAGTTCACTTTTGGTACTTGACATCATGTGTTGGCATACTTCCACATCTCCATCTAGAATTCGACCACAAGGGTTTTGAAGCCAGGTGTCTTAAGATGGTTCTAAGTTCATCATATCACACCCAGATCACACATGTGAGCCTCCATCTTACGATCAAATCTCTAGTCAAAATTAAGAATATTTTTCAGACAACAATCTTTAAATGTGATTTCTAGGTAGATGAAGACGAATCTCAAAATTATGGAACATGGGTTTTGTGTATAACATCCTAATTTGAGTGAGATTTGGGACTATTTCTCATAAATAGAAAGATGGAGGAGATAGGGGCAATTCTCTAAACTAGGTTTTCTCATATTTCCTATTGTAGTTGTATTATAAAAACATTTATGTGTCAAATGGATACGCCTAGCTCAGCATGGAGATTATTCTCATCTGTATTAAGTTATGGGAATGGCATGGAGAACGAATTTAGATTTGTTACGTTGAAACTAAAAACCAATTTCAATTTGGCATAACCACAATTTGTTATTTTTCATAGATCAGTTTGTTTTGGAAAGGGGCATTGATTATACAAACATTTGGTATAAATATGTATGCATTTGAACGATGAGGGGGGACTGGTTGATATAGAATCATTGTGTAATTGAGGTTTCTCTTTATAGATAAAATTATTTGTTCTTCATGATAATATAATGTTTCTCTGGTGTTGGATGAATTGTTTCTTTTGTTTTACATTGTGAGTGTTCCATAGCAATGACATCTCGCTTGGAAGGGCCCCTTAGGAAGGTGTGTGTTTGCTCTATTTTTTGTAAGTTAGATTATGTTCAAATTGCTTACGTTCTAGACTGTATATATGTGTTGTTTTATTACTATGTGTATATGATACTATGTTTCATACATATCCATATTTGTCTTGGGTATAATAATTTACAGTTCAATAAGGGAGTGATGTGTTGTTAATAATAGTCTCTTTCTTCAAAGATTGTTATATTTGAGATCTCAAGCCTCGGATTATTTTCTTAGTTTATGAATGGTTGATAGAGCTACATGATATAGGATATACTCTGAATTATTCATTGTTGAAAGTAACTACGCTACAGACAACTCCAGGAACATTATACAATTAAAAGAGCATGTTGAAAGATTGAGTTTGGTGCATTGATATTTGTAGTACAGATGATGAAATAACTGATTTTGATCCTACAATAGTCTAACATTTTTTTATTTGACCACTACATAACCAAGATACTAAAGATTAGGAATCTAATATGCTACACAGGCATAACCACAGGAACATTTAATTAATTAAATAATGTGGTTCAGTACCCAATATCAGTTAGGAAATCTTGTAATCCAGTGCAAATCTATGGTTTAGTTTACTTGCTTATGATTTTAGTTTGGATTTCCTAGTAATTGTCAGCATCAGTTACTTTGTGTGTTTTGATTAGTGATTTAAATATCACTTTATTTTTTCATTTAATTCATGCAATTACAGTTTCATGATTTCTTGGTTAGTATCCATTGATTAGATTTCATCTGATTTACTAAATCAATCATCTCTCGAAGCACATGAACACTTGACTTTTCAGGTGAAAGAATGTGACATGAACCCTTAATGAGATTTGAGCATATGAACTAATGATTGTTTTAGGTTTAATTTATGCTCCTGATTATTTTTCTTTCATCATAAAGATTCACTAATTGGACAAAAGATCTTATTAGAGTCATACTTTTGCATAGATAAAATATATTGACATAGTATGACGATCCATTTCAATCTTGTCACAAATATGTGAATGCATAATTAGTTCTACAATATATAGGATAGTTTAAGCTAGGCCTATGATCCCACATTTCATGTGATTGCATCTCTAATTTTGCAGACTCCAAGATTGATGATTTAATGTCAAGGATTTATACATATAAATAACCCTACATTTTTGGTGTCATTGTCAAGGAGTTGCTAAAGGGATTAGAGCTCTTACATATTTTGTTTATGCACATATTTTTGTTGCACCAACCTTTAATACTGGGAGGAGGAGAAATGGTAAGACACAAAGGCACCCTCACTTCAATATTTTTCAAAGGGTTCTATCTCTTCGCATTCACTTTAGTGAGTTTCTCTAATCCATCATCATGTTGGTTCAATGTGTCTTTTTTTTAGTTTGATGCAGCAGGGTCTCAGTAGCATGAGGATTTCAAATACATGACAACTTTTCATATTGCTTAAGTTTTCTTTTAGTAGTGTGCTTTCATTTCTATTGATTTCATTTATTTCCTTACTTTTAGGTGTTGTAAGAACCCATGCACTAATCCATGTTGTGAGATAGGAACTCTTTACCAGTGAGAATAATTCAAGAATGTTCAAGAATCTATTGAGTAAAAAAGGATGTTACTCCAAGAAATCTACCAAATCTTAGAAGTAGTTGAAAACATCTTGGCATATCAGGAGGAGAAAATTCTGAGAAAATTCAAGAACATACCTGCACTCCAGGAAGTAATAGAAGAGAAAAAAACTCCATGAGAAACATCAAAAAGAAGACCTACAGGAGACCAAAAATCCATGGAAAACATTTTATGGAGAGAAAATAGTAGAACCTAATATTGAGGAATTTCTAACATGTCCATCATCAAATCCTTTATGTGTTCAAGAGACCAATAAGAAAATAGTGGAAGATCTGCATAGCATGATAAGGGGGGGCATGCAAAGCAATGTCGATGAAAAATTAGAACAAGGGCAGGATGACTACATTGAACTTTGGTTCCAAACAACCATCAGACTAAAGCACCACTCTCTTCTTCGACATTTCTTGACATCTTCGCAATCAAAGTAGATAGTTCCTCATATTTTGATATCCCTCAAATCATATCTTACAAACTTGAATATGAGCATGTTTGTAATCGTGTTACGTACATGGCTCCATTAGAAATACTCCTACACTTGAGAAAAGGAATTATTTTTTCAAGTTGAGTAGGAAAGTGTAATAAATGAATAAATATAATAGTAAAGAGAAAAATAAGTCCAGCTGTGAAAACCAATTTACTGGCACAACTAGACATGAGTTTTGTTTGAAAACTAGGAAACTAGTAGGTAAAATTCTCAATAAAGTTTTGCATGTTGGTTCAATATTGTATTATGGCTCTTCAAAATCATTTGTGTTTTTCTCATGTTGAATGATGTGGGATTCCTTAAGGCATGCCTTCTCACAAGTCTCATCCCATTGAATCCAACACATCATCTGGAATTGATATTAGAGATATTTATAATGCCTTGGAACTTGTATGTCTCAATGACAAGTTTCCTTGCTGATAACAGTGGGAATACATTAATGCCTCTTGATTATCAAATCCTCCAAGTTACTTGAATCCAACATATTCATTTGTGCTTGATAGGATGCATTAAGGTACCTTGACACTCATTGACATCAATGGTGAGTTGTCTCGCATTGGTTAGCGATTCACATTAATGGTCGGTAATCCAATGATTTATTTCTATGTTCGACTTCAAGTAAATCCATTTACATAGATTGAATAGTACCCATGGAATATATGGATGAATACTATATGGTTTAATGATCCTAACAAACAATGTGTAAAAAATCATTTTTTTTTCTAAAGTTTCTTTCAGTAGCATATTGTTCCAATAAAATATTTTGAATCGGTCTTGTAGCATGGTATAGTCAGCAGATTTGATCAGCATTCATCATCTCCAGTAGCCTTGCTCATAATTTCAAGTGTCCATCAATTTCCTTGGTCTTTTCTAGAAGCAACATTTTCTTCACACATTCCCATGATCTCTCATCTCTAGTACACCTTCTATTTAGCCTCCAGTCAATGCACATCATGTTCCACAAGTTCCTACTTCAACCTATAGTACAAATATGAATTCTAATCATAGGTAAAATGTGAGGTAGAACCATCTATAAAACTTTTAAATATGTTAAAATTTTAGGGAATTATGACAAACGGTTGCTTAATATTGTAATTTATGCCTCACCATCATTCATTTTATCTTTGCCAGCACTCCACTCCATTGTTATATAGTCATCCCTTTCAGTCTACACTTTCCCCATTCTCAGCCTACCCAATGGATGTACCCAGTTGTAAAGCAAATATATACTCTGTTTCAAAAATTCATTATGGCAATACCCTATTCATTATGACATAAATAAAAATCAGTACCAAAAGAACTTCATTGTGTTCTTCCTTGTCTATATATTTCAACAAAAAAATTTGTAGAGGTCAAAGGTATAACATGTTTTCCTTACTACCTATTTACACATATAAGAAAAGAAATTTGGTTATGAAAATGTAAAAACAAAATCTGCAAATATGTCTCATGTGCCACCAAATGTATATATATGAAAAGTATACCAAACAAATGATTCCACATCAAGTACTTTACTTAGTTTGTATTCTATTCATTTTGTCTCCACCTTTTTTTAAACCGCCATTCTTTAGTCTTTTACACTTCATACTCTCATCCATCTCTTTCATTCCTGACCCATCTGTTGATTTCACTTTGCTTTGTACTTTGTTCAAAAGAAATCAAGATCAGAAATATGTTCTCTCTGACAGTAATAGAAAACCAATATATAAGAACAACACCATATAAAGTATTCATGAGGACATCATCAAGATATTCTTTCAAGTGGTTTAACATATAACACTTCATTATTGTTTCATGTTGTAAGGTAGATA
>JZKD02S1672710.1:293200-306333 GCA_000966675.3 Picea glauca
GAAAGAGACTACCCATAATGGGTGCATGCCATGAATTTGATGGCCAACCAATTTCTAGATGAGTTTTCCCTGACCAAACAATCAAGAGGATCAGTTATGAATATTGTTGATCAGGAAGAAGTTGATCCACCAGAAGAAACAACCATGTTGGTTTGGGACCTTGATCTACCAATGCCTTTTGATGACCTATTTGAGGTTCAAGAAACACCCACAAAAGTCGTGGTTGTGCAAACACAAAGAAGGGGTCAACCTGTCTCAAACGACCTTACTACGGCCCAAACTTTGGGGGAAAAACCAACTCCCGATCACCAAAAATCACCTTTTGTTCCCCGAAGAAATCCTATAAACATCCATACATGAGAATCACCCAAGATAGACAACAACAGAGTAGAAGACTTGAAAACTTTGAAGGAAAATATATCGGTCATGGACATGTGTAGAATCCATCAACAAAAGGACTTTATGTTACAAGCATTGAAACCCGTGGAAAATCCTACAATAAGCATTGACCAAGGAGAAAATATAACTCCCAAATATCTAAGAAATAAACCAATTGTGAACGCCTTCTCTGAAGATAATAAGGGAAAACCTTTTGTCCCATCATTCCTTTTGACATTTCAAGTCTTCAACAGAAACCTCCATAATTGTTTGGTTGACTTAGGAGCATCCTCCAATGATATTCCATTGTCTATTTGCAAAACATTAAACGTAGTCCCTCTCAAAAGAAATAAGCATGTAATATAACTGGATAGAACCCAGGTAAAGGTTATGGGAGAGCTCAAAGATGTAATGATTAGAATAGTGACACACCCTAAATTTGTCCAAGTAATTGACATCATTGTAGTAGATATCCCATAATCATATGGATTTCTACTTAGTCGAGATTGGTCTGAGAAGTTAAATGGATACTTTAGTACAGACTGGGCTAGCCTTTGGTTTCCATTAAAGGGACACGCAAATATGATCATAATTGATAGGGAAAGATATCTAAAACATATTGTCATCGACCTAGAAACCCCTAACGAACCCTCATCGACAAAATTTCCCGTGCTAGGAAATTCTTCCTATGATTCTGATTTTGGGAATTTCTCCCCCCTCTCATCTGATGTCCCTCTGTCTCAAAACTCCGAAATAAGTTTTCAATAAAAATTGCCAACAACGGCAGAGGAAACCCTCTTCTATTAGGAACGGGTGTTAGAAACCACAAAACAGATAAGAGGAACGGAGGAAAGTGACAAGAAAGAGGAAGCTGGTAGGTTTTTCCCACAAGTTTGGACCTTATAATTCGAATCATCTAAATCGAAAGAAGGGTCAGGGGCATGGTGCATCCTCATTGATCCAAAAGGTAAACGAAATTTCATGTCTCGTAGACTAGAATTTGAATGCACAAACAACACTGCCGAATATGAAGCTCTAGTACAAGGGTTAAATAAAGCAATAAACTTAAACGTTAAAAAAGTGAAGGTTTTTGGAGATTATTAAATCATTGTTAGACAAGTAAGGAACACTATACATTGCCAATCTCCCCACCTGAGGAATTACCAACAGGAAGTGCATAGACTAATAGAACATTTTGAAGCCTTACATATTACAGTGATCCCCAGAACAAAGAACATTCTTGTTGATTCTCTGGACACTGCTTCCGCAAGGCTAACACCCCTAGAAGACTATGAAGCCTCTGGGTTCACTATGGATCTACTCTACAAACCGTCAGTGCCCAACAAAATTTCTAATTGGAAGGTCTTTGAAGGAGATGAACAGATCATCAACTTTTTTGACCAATCAGGATAATTTTAAAGACTTGGCCATTAACGATGAAGTATTCCAGGATAAATTAGCATAAATTGATCCTCATACAAATCAACCGAATGACAAACCAAGGTCTCACATGATACCGAAGGGAGTATCCAGTTTAGTAAACCTTTTTGACCTAAGGGAAATATTTAAAGGGTCAAAGAATGCAAAGACGGGGAGTGCTTGTCCCATGCATGAAACTATAAATCTAAGAACCCTGGAAAACCCCAAGAATATAAATCTCGGCAAGACAGTATTTAAAGAGGAAAGGAAGGCCTATCTCAAACTTTTCATACAATATCAAGATGTTTTTGCATGGTCCTACCGAGATATGAAAACTTATGATACTTGTGTCATTCAACACACTATCCTGTTAAATCCTGAAGTGAAACCCTTCCAACAGAAGCTTTGAAAGTACCACCCATCCCTGGAACCTCTCATGTGTCAGGAGTTAAGAAACTACTAGATGCCAAGATCACCTTAAAGTTTAGACAATCCGCATGGGTAGAAAATGGTGTTCCTGTGAGAAAAACGTCTGGGGAGATCCGTTATGCGTAGATTTATGAAACTTCAAAAGAGCTTCAGAAAAGGATAACTACCCAGTCACACCAATGGAGAAACTCTTGTAGACCGTGTCTGGCTCTGCATTTTTCTCCCTGCTAGATGGTTTTTTAGGTTACAACCAAGTTCTAGTTTCAGAGGAGGATCGTTTGAAGACTACCTTATGAACCAAGTGGGTAACCTTCACTTATAAACATATGCCCTTTGGGTTAATCAATGCAGGAGCGACCTTCCAAAGGGCCATGGATGTAGCGTTTCGGGGACTAATCAACAAATGTGTAGTAGTCTATTTGGATGGCCTGACTGTGTATTCAAAGAACAAATAAGATCACATCCAACACTTAACCCAAATTTTTGAAAGGTGTAGGAAATGTTGTATCTCCTTAAACCCTAAGAAACTATCTTTGGTGTCGAGGAAGGTAAATTGCTAGGTCATATTATATCTCAAGCAGGGATTTGCATAGACCTAGAAAGGATTAGGTATATAGCTCAGCTTCCATTACCTCACAACAAAAAGGCTATGCAATCGTTCTTCGAAAAAATCAGTTTGTAAGAAAATTCACCCTTGATTTCGTTGAAACTATCAAACCCTTACAAAAAATGATCTGCAAAGATGTTGAATTTAAGTGGGACAATGAACAGAAAATAGATTTTAGCAATATTAAGACTGCGATATCTCAAGCCCCAGTGTTACGAAGTACCGATTTTAGCAAAGATTTATTCCTCTATAATTTTTCCTCTGACCAATCGTTAGCTACAGTATTGACTCAGAAGGATGATGACAACAATGAGGCATCGATATCATTCATGAGCACTAATATCCAAGCGATCGAACTGAATTACCTTGCTATAGGAAAACAGGCTTATGCGGTGTACAAGGCAGTAAAACACTTCAGATCTTACATCCTTAAGAACCATACCAAATTCATTGTGCCTAACCCTGCAGTCTGATCCCTATTCACTCAACAAGAGATGGGGGAAAGAAGAAGAAATTGGATGGCAATAGTCCAAGAATTTGATCTAGATATAAAACCTGTTAAACTAGTTAAGGGACAAGGATTATGCAAACTGCCAGTTGAAGCCCAGGATCAAGTAAATGAAGACCTTGGATGGGAGAATGAATTATAATTGTGGTGTGGTGAAGCTTCATACGTCTCCCCAAGGCAAGAGTCTTGGTATGATAAATTGACTTATCTCTTGCATCATGGAACTTACCCAGAAAACCTAAATCCTAGGGAAATGAGAGCCCTCGGGTTAAAATTAGCACAATATCTCCTTATAAATTTGGTGCTCTTCTGTGTTAATTATGATGGGGTACTTTTAAGATGTATCGAATGTGAAGATACAGACAAATTTATGAAGGAGCTCCATGATGGTCCTGCAGGTGGATATTTCGCAAGAAACACCACTACTCATAAAATACTAAGAGATGGCTATTATTGGCCTACTTTGTTCAAGGACGCTCACACATATGCTAGTAACTGTAAAACTTGTCAAATAAGTGTGGGGAGGGAAAAGAGAGCAGTTGTCCCGCTCCAACCTGTGGTCGTTTCCAGACCATTCGAGCAATGGGGGTTAGATATCATCGGAGAAATTACACTGAGTTCTTCAAAACAGCATAAATACATACTAACTTCCACATACTATTTCACAAAATGGGAAGAGTCCATCCCTCTGACTCATGTAAACGAAAAAGTGGTGATCCAATTCATAGAAAAACAGTTGATCACAAAGTTCAGTGTGTCTTTCGTCCTTGTTTTTTATAATGCAGCTTACTTTTCTTCCACCTTATTAACATAGTTTTCTCTAGATAAAGGAATCATAATTAGATACTCTACAAACTATTATCCATAGGGGAACGGAGTGGAAAAATCAACCAATAAGAACCTAGTGAGGATATTAAATAAAACAGTTGCATACAACCACATGAATTGGCACAGTTCACTCCATAACGCCTTATGGGATGATAGAGTAACACCCAAGGAAGCCATAGGGAATTCCCCATAGTTTCTGGTATACGGACATGAAGATATTCTCCTGAACGGGCTATATATTCCATCTCTTCAACTTGCTCAGGTTTCTAGAGGACAACCCTCATCAGTTATACAAAAAAGAATTGATACCCTCCTCATGCTGGAAGAAGAAAGGGAGAAAGAAAAATCTAAGTTCATAGCTCATCAGCAGATAGTTAAAAGGTGGTTTGACAAGCATCAGGCTAAAGGAAAAAAAAATTGAAGTGGGAGACTTAGTCCTAAAATAGGACAGAGAAAATGAGTCGAAAGGAAAACACTCTAAGTTTCAGAATCTATGGTTCAGACCTTTAAAGGTGGCTGAGAAGATTGGGGTAGGAATGTATTGGTTGCAGAAACTAAGGGGGGAACCTGACGCCCTCTCGGTGAATGGCCAAGCCATAAAACAATATTTCCATTAAAAAAAAAAATTGTGTGTGTATTTTCACAATGTTTTGTTTTAGGTAGGTCGTTTGCGGAATGATTTTTTTTTTTATTTCTTGCTATAGTACTTTTGTGCTTTTGAATATTGTGTTTATAAAGATGGTGGTTGACCTTAATTCATGCGATATGAAAAACTTTGTTCCTGACTCATCGCTCACATACAACACAAGAAGCGTTGGGAGACTTGTAGTTGTTTTAAAGGGTTTTCTATCTAACATGTAGATGAACAACCTTGGGAAAATAATGAAGTGTCTTCCTGGTGGTCTGGTAAACCCTAAATGGAAATGTGGTAAGCTGGTGTTAGGACCCAGAAATGTCCCTTTTTCACCATCTCTTTTTCTCATCCAACCTTACCTTTTCTATGCTAAATGCCTACTAAGTGTTTGCTAAGACCCTTTTTCCCAAGGTATGCATCATTAATCTTGCTTTTATATTCTATTCACTTTAACATGTTGGATTTGTAATGTTTCTCATATTTCACCCATGAATATTCAATTAATGACTCAAATGTGTAGAACAGCCAAATCTTAAAGAAAGATCATTTCTATTACACAAGGTTGTTACATTTGTGCGCCAACTCTGCATGCTGTTACACAAGGTCGTTATAGTTGTGCACCAACTCTACATGCTGTTACACGAATACAACAATGGCACACCTTTTTTGGAAGCTGGTACACCTGCTGCAACAGATGTCCATCGATCCTGGAAGCTGGTCTATCATGTGAATTCGAATCATGAAGATTGATCCTCAAGGTTGTTACACGTTTTGGTTCACACTGATGATGAATATTTTTTAAACAGATTTTGTAAAAGATCGTGTATATCATATGAACAGCTTGAGAATCTTTGATTCTCAAAGCTGTTCTGAGTCCATTTTCAACTAAATGAATCTGTCTTTAAATAGCAGAGCCTTTGTAATCATTGGATATGGTAAATTAGTTGTGGAACGGAGAGTGAATAAAGAAGCATACTATATCTGAACCCTTTTTGTGAATTAATAAAGAAGTGAATTGAGTTTCCTTAAACTATTGTAGCCTATATTTGAGTGGATTCAGTGAGAAGGAAAGGGCCCACCTTCCTCATAGAATCCCTTATGTTTTTTTGTTCTAGATTAACTTCTTTACTTTGGATAATTGATCTATTTATAATTTCTAGCATATATTTGTTGTTACAGTTAGTTCCTTTATGTTAAATGCACATCAGTGTGTCTGATGAGAATTAGAGTAAATTGTTGGATACTACTGGAGAATAACTTTCCCTTTTGCATTAGATTTAATCTCTGAAAACAAAAGTGTGAATTCCTTTTCTGTAGTTAAGTAGGTTTTCCTTTCAGCAAATAGCACAGAGTTTCATTCTGCAAGAGTAAAATAGAAAGTTAGAATAGATTAGATAATCCATGATTCTTATACACCTATCAGTTCATCATTTCAATTATGCAAGTGTGATTTCAATTCTGTAGAAGCTCCAGCTGTGTCAGCAACCTGTGTTAGTGTTCAACCTTTCAATTTAGTTTCTTACTGCAATTTGATTAATTTTTATTTCATAATCTATCATAGACTGTGCACAATTATCTTGCAATAACAAAACTTCCCTGGGTTTGACAATTTATATTGAACACCTTGACTATCTATTTATTTAGAAAATTAAAGTGCCAAACATTTTGGCATCATTTCTGGGGAAGATAATTATAGAGCACATTATTTTTCTTTCTTAGGAATGAATAGTCTGCATGAATCGAGGAATGCGAGGACGTATCCCCCAAAATATTAACCCTACAGGTACCAGAGGACGTGGAGGAAGGAATCCTACACTAGGAAGGCAAACTTGTGTTGATGAGATTATAGCCAGAACAGATTCTTCTTCAGGATCTATCTTTTGCCCTGCAAAACCTCTAAGAAGACGTATTCCTCAATCGTCATAACTACCCCATATTGAAACATCATTTTCATCAAGGGTCGAAGCCGAATATGAAGACAAATATGAAGATTTGTCACCAACAAATCATCAAGTAACACTGGAGATTATTGAAGATCAGGGAAGTATCGCTCGGAATAGGGAAAATCTAGAAGAAAGGGTTTATCAGATCAACGAACAAATAGTCACTAAAGAAGAGTGGGAAACTTTCCATATTGAGTGGAAAGAAAGAGAACATATGGAGAATCAAGGGGATAATGAAGAAGAGTTCCATCGTGAGGATCCACCAAATAATGAAGATCAGGCAAATAATGAAAATACTATCTCTACCCTGGTCTTTCCTATTTCTGATGTTCCTACACGAGGGATGGCTCCTATGAAAAACATACCTCTCTTAGCTCTACCATATTTTCATGGATTTTCTATTGAGGATCCAGATGATTTTATGTTTGAATTTGATATTTTGTGTAGAAGCTATGACTACACTACCACTGCGCAGAAGCTTAAACTATTTATAGCTACATTGAAGGGTAATGTGTTAAGATGGTTCATGAGCCTTGGAGGAGACAACATTTCAACATGGGTACAAATGCGGTGGATTTTTCTAAACTAGTACCAAGACTACTGCCGAACAAGGGAACGAAGAGAATAACTATTCAAGATGTCTCAAAAGGAGGACAAAATGCTTGAATATTTTGTGGAGTGACTCCAGTATAATCTACAAAGGTCTGGACATTTGGATGTGAGTAAGGACATTCTAAAAACTATTTTTTCTAAAAGGAGTTAGAGATGAGTGTTTAGATATGCTGAATATTCTTGGCAAGGGAGATATATCTAAGGAAACCTATGAAGATATTTTAGATATTTGTAAAGATGTTCTCGAGGATCTACAAGGAATAAGTCAACTACCAAGGACACCACTTTTTCAAGGGTACAGAAATCAGCTAATGGAGGAGCAACAAGAGAATAAATAGGTAATCTGTTAGAAAATTTCAAAACAGAGATGATTAACTCTTTTGCTCCAAAAATGGACACTCTGCAAGTCAAACAGAAACAAGCAGAATCAGAGCAAGCATTGTGCATTTTCTGTCCAAAATGCAGAAAGAAACATCCACCAAGGGAGTGCCCATTGAAAAGCATCCAGGTATGTCTTATTTGTGAATTAGATCATGTCACTGACCAATGTCCCTCTTTACCAAGTGTAAAAGCATCAATGAAGGAAACTAATGAGGAAGCAGAGGATGTTTATATAATAACACAGAGAAGACAATGGTAGCCATGAGGTCAAGGTATGAACTCTCAATTCTCTCCTGCAACACTTAATTATTGGAACAAACAACTTCCATATGGCCAGATGAATGCCCCCCCTCCAAATCAAATGCCACCCTCTTATCAGGATCCCAATACATGGTTACCTATGCCACAACAACAGAATCACCATGGGAAATGGAATCCATATTCGAGAGGCCCTCAACAATAGCTCAGTTATCAAAACCATCACCAACTGAACCCCTATCAACAACAGTTCCAACCCCAGTACCAGCAGCAGCAGTTGCAGTTACCTCCCAATTCCCCATAGAACAATCCTCCCTTACGACCTCAGATGCATGTGCAACCTAACCCAAACCCAAATAATAAGGTCGTTCAGAACATAGATATACACAATGTGTCAGTCTTGTCTATTAATCCTATGCCTTGTGATAAAATAAAATTAAGATCAGGGAGAATAATCGAGCCCATAATTGTAGATGCTCCATCTTTAGAATCGGATAAGGAATCAGGGGAAAACCATCTGTTGATACATAAGAAATTGACCAACCTATTATAGAATCGGTAGACATTACATGAAAGACTAGAAATTACCAAAACCGTGGAATTACCATCCTTCAATCTCTTAGGAGAATTGCAAAATCTGTATGTTAACATTCCCCTATTTCAAGTGATAAGAGATGTCCTTATTTATGCCAAGACTGTGAGAGATATTTGTATCAGAAGACCTATAAGAAAACCTAGGGACCCCCTCACAATTCATGTAGTGGGGGATTTGTCTGAGCTGATGTTAGGAAAAACCCCACCTATTAAATATGGCGACCCGGGAAACCCTACAGTCACTATCAAAATTGGACAGGCATTTATTCCCCATGTGCTAGTTGACTTAGGGGCAGCAATTAACATTATGCCAATAGAAACTACACAATTGATGCAACTTAGAATGCAAGTCCGACCTACTCCTACTGTTTTAGAATTAGTTGATCATTCTACCATCATACCAGAAGGAGTAATCTATGATTTGGTCATTTCAGTTGATTCATGGGAGTATCCTGCTGATTTTTTCATTTTGAAACCCAAAACTCGTCTTGGGGGCCACCCTCTAATTCTAGGAAGACCATGGTTAGCTACAGCTGATGCTTTAATTGGTTGTATATCTGGTTCCATGACCATCTTTTATGGTTATGACAAAAAAAAACTTACCATGTATCCTCATGCTACACCCAGTGTGGAACCAGAATTTTTTTTATGGATGGACATTGAGGATGAAAGTTCTCTGCCTGTGTTAACCATAGGAAAATCCCTGAGTTTTAAAGACGAGACAGAGAATGAGTTAATCAACTGATTTATCTATGACCCCTTTGTTGTTACACAAGACATGCACCACCGATTGATTAGAGTCTTTGACCCTATTGCCCAGGAAGATATGAGCCCAAAAATGTTCTCTGAAACTACTAAAAATCCACTTAATTCAGTTGTAACAACAAACATTATAACAACAAATGTTGAAACAACAACAACTGAATTATTTCCTAAAGTCAGTTCTAAGAGCATGGTTGTAGAAATCGAACTTGGAAAAACCATGAACATCAATCCCGATCTATCTACTACTGAAACTCGTCGATTGATGAAATTATTGATTGAACATAAGGAAGAATTCGCCTGGGATTACATGGATATGAAAGGAATTTCCTCTGAACTATGAACCCACCATATATACATCAAGGAAGAATTTCGACCCATTTTCCAACCCCAAAGGAGGATGAACCCAAACCTTAAAGAAATTGTTAAGGAGGAACTCCATAAACTTCTCAATGCAAGATTCATCCACCCTATATCAAACAGTGAGTGGGTTTCACCATTGGTTATTATACGTAAAAATAATGGTAAGTGGAGAGTGTGTGTGGACTATAGAGACTTTAATAAGGCCATGCAGAAGGATCATTTCCATCTGCCATTTATTGATCAGGTTCTAGACAACCTAGCTGGGAAAAAGTTTTTCTCTTTCCTAGATGGATTCAGTAGCTATAACCAGATAAAAATTGCTCCACAGGACCAAGATAAGACCACCTTTACTGTCCCTTGGGGTACATTTTCCTACAAGGTTCTCCCATTTTTCTTGTGTAATGCACCATCCACTTTCCAGAGAGCTGTAATTGGTATTTTTTCTGATATGGTGAATAAATGTATGGAGATATTCATGGATGACTTTACACCTTATGGTATTGATTTCGATGAAGCTTTGTCTAATCTAGAAAAAATGCTCAAAATATGTATACAGTCTCATCTTTCTTTAAGTACATAAAAGTTCCATATGACGATGAGAGAAGGTGTGGTGCTGGGACACTTCATTTCTTATGCAGGAATTCAGGTAGACCCAGCCAAAATCCAGGTAATTTTGGACATTCCAACTCCATCAACTCAGAAAGAGGTAAGAATTTTTTTAGGGCATGCTGGGATATTACAGGAGATTCATTAAAAAAAATCCAAGCTTTCCTCTCCATTGTTTTTCCTATTAACAAAATATGTTGACTTTCATTGGACTGACAATTGTGAATTGTCTTTTGCAGATCTGAAATAGAAATTGTCCACAGATCCCATTTTGAGAGGACCCAATTGGGCTCTACCTTTTCATATTTCTTCATATGCCTTAGACACTACATTTGGTGCAGTACTAGGGAAATAGGAGGACAAAGGGCCCTATTCTATCTACTATATCATCAAGAACATGGCTCCTACTGAGTTAAATTATATAGTTATTGAAAGAGAATTCTTGGTAGTAGTTTATGCAATCAATAAATTCAGGAATTATGTCACCAGTTATTATACTTTTGTTCATATTGATCATACAACAATTAAATATTTGATGAATAAACCTATTACTAATTCTCGAGTAACAAGATGGTTGTTACTATTACAAGAATTTGACATCACAATAGTAGATAGACCAGGAAAAGAAAATGTGGTTGTTGATTTTCTCTCACGATTACATGTAAATGATGATAATTCACCTATAGATGATTCCTTTCCAGATGAACATTTGTTTGTATTCTTTGCTCACTCACCATGGTATGCAGACATTGCTAATTATTTGGTTGCGGGGAAGGTACCTCCACATCTATCTCCTTGAGAAAGAAGGAATACTATTCAGAAGAGTGCTTGGTGTAGTTGGATAGAGTGATACCTTTTCTACACATGCCTGGATCAAGAAATCAGGAGATGTGTGAGGGATGATGAAGTTTATGATCTGTTGAAATCTTGCCATTATGGCCCTTGTGGGGTTCATTTTTTTGATAAAAGGACTGGGCATAAAATTTTAAGGATGGGTTATTTTTGGCCCACCATATTTCAAGATGCCAAGAAGTATGTCCAAGCTTGTGATAGTTTCCAATGAATGGGTCAACCAAATCATAGGGATGAGATGCCTCTCCATCCCCAGGTAGTGTTAGAGCCTTTTGAAATATGGGCCATGGATTTTGTAGGGCCCATTAACCCACCTTCTAATCAGAAAGTATATATATATTGGTCTGTACAGATTACATGACCAAGTGGGTGGAAGCAAAAGCATTCATCAGGGCCTCAGAGGAAGATGTCTTAGCATTTTTGTTTGAAGATATCTTTGTTAGGTTTGGTGTTCCCAGAGAATTAATAATTGATGGGGGACCCCCTTTCACATCACATAATTTTGAAGCCCTACTCAATAAATATCATGTTTTACATAGAGCAGCTTCTCCATACCATCCACAAGGTAATGGCTGGGTGGAAAGTACCAACAAAGTCATAGAATCTATTCTTACTAAAACAACAAGGGAACATCGTAGGGATTGGTCTGACAGATTTCATGAATCTCTATGGGCTTACTGAACTACTTGGAGGAACATAACTGGTTTTTCTCCTTATGAGTTGGTATATGGAAAGAGCCCTATTTTTCCCATTGAATTCGAAATCAAAACCTTAAGAAATGCATCAACAGTCAACCTCGACTTGACTATGGCACAGAAGGCCAGATTGCAGCAGCTCAATGAGCTTGATGAAAAGTGTTTGGATGTTATTCATCAAACCACAGTAATTCAACAGCAGAGAACAAAATGGCATGACTGAGTCATCAAAAAGAAATTATTCCAAAAAGGAGATTGGGCTTTGTTGTATTATTCGCGCTTTAAAGAATTTCAGGGTAAGTTGCATACACAATGGCTTGGATATTATGAGGTAGACACTATTTTTCCCAATGGGACAGTCAGGTTGATCACTATTGATGGATCAAATACACAGTTACTTGCAAATTCTCATCACTTGCGCCTGTATCAGCATCCACTTTCCAAGGCAGAATTCAAATCCAAATGTACAGCTGATACAAATTACCACTTTTTGAATGGAACGAAGCATGCTCCTTCCCCTTTTAACCTTTAGAAAATTTTCGTTTTTCAATAAAACCTTGTATATAAATAAACTCTACAATTTTGAATTTTTTGTTTTTGAATTTTCTGTTTCTTTTTAATAAATTCATCCTGGAAGGGTATCCAACAGTTACTTGTTGTGCAGATGGATTGATGAAAAGCAGGGAAGATTGAAGCAGAAGAAGCTAAAGGATTAGTTTTTGGAAGTTGAAAAACTTCCTAAAAACTAAGTCATACTGTGTTCAATAGGATTTACATGTTATTACACCCCTTTCCGACAAATTGGTCGTTTTACATGCTGTTACACTCTTTTGGCCAATTTACATGTTGTTACACCATTTTCCTGACTCTTTTGTCTTATACGCTAATACACTCTTTTGGCCGATTTTCATGCTGCTACACATAATTTCACCATCCAGCCAAAATATATGTCAATACACCCACCACTATATTCATTTTTCACTATTTTTCACCCATTTTTGCGATTCCACCAATTTTCATGCTGATACTCCATCAATCTTTTCAGCTCTGCTATCTTTCCAAGTTGAAACACTGCTATTTTGAAATTTTTGATGTTATCTTTTCCACTCTCTCTGATAGAAAAGGTCGCTTCATCATTTCGTGATTTCACAACCGTCGATTTCCAACAGATCGACCAATGAAAGGACTCCACACCTGCTCCACTTGTCATCTCAGAACTTCTCATGTTCCAGAGCCATCTCTCATCATGACAGTTATTTTACGC
>JZKD02S1672710.1:306383-323179 GCA_000966675.3 Picea glauca
CTCAAAATATCATTTTATAAACACCTCCGCCACCTTTTAGACCATGCTTATTTTCGCTGAGACACTGTGTTCTTTATGCAATCCTTGTTCGAACTTGTTCTAACTCTGGTGAGGTGTTGGTTTCTCCTCCTTTGTGGTCGTTAAGACCCAAAACGATGTTATGGGAGGATCAGTTGTGAGATATGAGCCGGAAAATATGGATGCGTTGTTGCTACACCCAGATGTTTACCAATTTTTTCTACAGGCCAGATGGATTCCTTATTTCAAGAAGCTACAGAAGTTTAATGAAGCAAAGGTGTTGGAATTCAGTCAAAATCTTACAGAAGGGTATTCAATGGTAAATGGAGTGAGAATTCCAGTGATAGAGGAATATGTGGTTGTCATTACAGGGTTGCCCAGAACAAGAACAAGATGGTTTAGTAGAAAAACACATCTTCCCAAAGCAAAGCAGGATTTTCTTGTGAACGATGAGCGGGTGCAGACCAAGGGTTGAGGTGTCAATATCAATTCCTTACCAACTCCCCAGGGGAAAGTCGCAGAATTTATCAAAAGCTACATTACCTGCGAAGGATGATACCAAGTTGTTTACTTTTATAATTTTATCATACTATGCCTTATAATATTCTTCAATCTTTACATAATATGGCTCAATTCGTCAAACTATCCAAGCACCTCATGAATTGTCTTTCCAATCATAGACTCATCGGCTTGTTGATTCATAGAGTAATGGGACTTCCTCAAGACCCATTACCTAAAGTGCCTGTGCCACCTATTGTGCCTGCTTCCATAGCCAACCCTGAATAGCCCATTTATGTACCTTATATTACAGCCAACCCAGACTAGTCAATTGTTGTGCCTACTGTTACAGCCAACACAGAACATTCCACTCATGTGCCCTCAACTGCACCAACAGTTAAAACCTCGATTGTAATTCCCTATAACACCACTATGAATACCAAACGCAAAATCAGAAGCACCTCCCACACAGCACAGAAACACCTCGACAATGTTCAGTCAAACCAGCCAAACCCTATTGCTACAAAGGTAATTGAGCCTCACGAGCCTCAGTCCTTGGTCGCAACCGAGGTTATTACAGAGCTCGCTCCTACGCCTAAAGCTAAGAAAAGGGCAACTCTTGCTCCTGTTTCTACTTTACCAAGGAAGAAAACTCGCTCAGAAAAGTCCATTGCCAAAGAAGTTCAGGCCCCAACTATAACTGACAGCATGAAAACTAATTCTACTGTTGAGACAAAAACAATTCATAACCCTTCTATCGTTGCAACAGTCATTCAAACCCCTACTGTCATTGTCACTGAATTGCCTCAGAAAATAAAACGTCAATCTAGAAGGAAACCTGAGAAAGATATCGACAGAGTTGTTGCGACAGAGTGTCCTAATCTTGCCGATACTCAGACACTTCCAGATTTTGATAACAATGATACAAACTTAAGTGAGAGGCTAACTGATTTTATGGAGGTACGAATCCCTGGTTTCACCTTGTGCAGAGAATTCCAAGACACTATTTTATCCTTGCAGGCAGAATGTCAACGAGTTGCACCGGAATCATCGGCCCTACTTGATGATTTTGTGAATCATTCATCAAGTGACAATGTATAGATAATACCAAACCCCATCATCCCATAATTTCCTCCTTGTATGGTTGTTGAAGAACTCCATCCTTCTTCTAGCCTAATTGTTGAAGAAATCCCTCCTTCTAGCTTGATTGTTGAATAACAACCTCCTTCTCCTAAACCTAAAAGGAAATATTTTGTTTTTGTATCTACATTACCTAAAAGGAGAACTAGGTTAGCAAGATCTATTGAAGCTACAGTTGGATGGATAAATATAGATAAAGCAGTGCCCATTCTTCACCCATTATCCTCAGTTGTTCAAAACGAGGTTGTTACACAAGAACCAGCCTCTTCCCCCAACTTAGTTGTTACACAAGAATCGGCTGACCAGGAAGAGGTTGTCACACAAGAACCAGCTGACCAGGAAGAGGTTGTCACACAAGAACCAGCTGACCAGGAAGAGGTTGTCACATAGGAACTATCCATCATAGAAGTAATTGTCACACAAGAACCAGTTATAGAAACTAGAGAGGATAATGATGATGTGCCACTTGCCAAACTATTTTCTCAGATTGAAAAGAAAATACAAGGTATTGAAAATGCCAAGATTGTTGAACTAAGGAAAGAAAATGACCATCTCAAATCACAAGTGGATTCCCTAACAAAGGACTTGCAACTTGCTCAGCAAAATAACACAGAGAATTCAACTTTGGGAATACTAGCTCAGGCAACAACTATTGTGAAGGAAAATCAAGAGCACATGTGCTACCAATGTGGTGATATTTATTTTCAAGCATGATATAAAATTGTCAAAGTACCAATTACTGGTCAGACTAAGGAGCCAGCCAATTTTACAATGAAAATAGAATGTGACCTTACTGTTCCACAAGAACCAATAAGATTGAGGAGATCTCAACGTAATAAAGTAGTTGCTAGTTTACCAACCACTTTACAACAAACACCTCTATCACACTTACTAGTTGTAACTCCAGCAAATCGGACTGCTTATGTTCTTGAAGACAAAGCAACACAAATAGATTTTTGAAAACAACAGATGTTGGGGATACACACAGATTTTTCCAATACTGGTACTTAGTGATTTGTCTTAACAAGTCTGCATTGGAGGAGTCACCTCCTTAACTCAGACTCAGGGTAAGGCTTGGATGTGGTTTGCATGAGGACATGCAATGCTTTTAGTTGGGGGGCATGTTAGGATCCAAAAATGTCCCTTTTTCACCATCTCTTTTGCTCATTCAACCTTACCTTTTCTATGATAAATGCCTACTAAGTGTTTGCTAAGACCCTTTTTCCCAAGGTATGCATCATTAATATTTCTTTAATATTTTATTCACTTTAACATGTTGGATTGGTAATGTTTCTCATATTTCACCCATGAATATTCAATTAATGACTTAAATGTGTAGAACAACCAAATATTAACGAAAGATTGATGTTGTTACACAAGGTTGTTACAGTTGTGCGCCAACTCTGCATGTTGTTACACAAGGTTGTTATAGTTGTGCGCCAAGTCTGCATGTTGTTACATGAATACAACAATGGCACACCTTTTTTGGAAGCTACTACACTTGCTGCAACAGATTTCCACCGTTCCTGGAAGCTGGTCTATCATGCAAATTCGAATCATGAAGACTGATCCTCAAGGCTGTTACACGTTTTGGTTCACACTGCTGATGAATATCATTTAACAGATTTTGTAACAGATCTTGCATATCATATGAACAGCTTGAGAATATTTGATTCTCAAAGTTGTTATGAGTTTGTTTTCAACTAAATGACTATGTCTTTAAATAGCAGATCCTTTGTAATCATTGGATATGGGAGATTAGTTGTGGAACAGAGAGTGAAGAAAGAAGCATATTGTATCTGAACCCTTTTTGAGAATTAATAAATAAGTGAATTGAGTTTCCTTACACTATTTTAGCCTATATTCAAGTGGATTCAGTGAGAAGTAAAGGGCCCACCTTCTTCATAGACTCCCCTCTGTTTTGCTATTCTAGATTAACTGCTTTACTTTGGATAATTGATTTGTTTAGAATTTCTAGCATATATCTGTTGTTACAGTTAGTTCCTTTTGTGTTAAATGCGCATTAGTGTGTCTCATGAGAATTAGAGTAAATTGTTGGATATTGCTGGAGAATTACTTTCCCTTTTGCATTAGATTTAATATCTAAAAACAAAAGTGTGAATTCCTTTTATGTAGTTAAGTAGGTTTTCCTTTCAGCAAATAGCACAAAGTTTCTTTTTGCAAGAGTAAAATAGAAAGTTAGAATAGATTAGATAATCTAGGATTCTTATACACCTATCAGTTCAGGATTTCAATTACGTGAGTGCGATTTCAATTATGTAGAAGCTCCAGCTATGTCAGCAACCTATGTTAGTGTTCAACCTTTCAGATTAGTTTCTTATTGCAATTTGATTAATGTTGCTTTCATAATCTAGCATAGACTGTGCACAATTATCTTGCAATAACAAAACTTCCCGGGGTTTGACAATTTATATTGAACACTTTGAATGTCTATTTATTTAGACAATTAAAGTGCCCAAAAGCTGGAAAGGAATACATGTATCTCAAAGACAAAGCTAGCAGAAAATTCACATTAACCATCTCATTTTGCATATAACAGACGTCCTCCTCTCCCACTCACTCAGGGCATTCTGCCGAAATAAAATAAACTATATCAAATGAGTGCACAGTAGGAGAGGGTATGTAGATAACTTCGTTGGGGCTATGGACACTCACTAGAAATGGAGCAAGGTTTGTGATGTCAGGGTGACTCTGTCGGGGCTATGGACGCTCACTAGTAGCGGAAAAACACCACAGCAAGTGAATAAGGATAATTGAATGGCCTAGGGCCAATGAATGCTTTACTCGAGTCTTTTCAAAGGAGGAATTAGTTAGGGTTACAGGGAATGAATGTGGAATAAAGGTTGAAAAACCCCATAGGCAGGCCCGGATGCATCAAACGGAGAATTTCAAACGCAAGGATAAAAGAGGCTCCGATAAAAAACCAATTAATTTCTTAACTAGCTTTTGCATCAGCTGAGCCGAGGTAGAAACATAGATTCTGATTTTTCCCAGTAATTCACCATTTGTTGAGCACTCAACACACCCTAAAAAATCCTTTGTCAATTTTTTACTTTTTTCGGGTACCACTTAATCTTCTGCACTTTCTGATTTGATTTCTTTTTTTGAAAAAATGTTTTTCTTTTCTTATTTCAATGATTCTCATCACCTATTCAGGTTTTCTTGAACTTATGAAACTTCATGACTAAAAAGACCTTAAACACCTGAATAAAGAATTGGAAGCCAAACACTTCACCGAACACGATCAAGGTCGACATCGAAAGGAATTCAAAGAAGGAAAAGAACCACTTGAAAAAACTCAGTCATCGAGCATCGATCTCCATCGGCATCGACAAAAGGAAGTCATGTTTGCGTCAAGTCTTGCATAAGGATATCGTCGATAGTTGATTCCCCTTTGGCATAGGTAAAAGATGAGGGGGACAGGCGTTAATGAAGAGTGAAAAGATATTTTCTATGGTCGATGCCCCGACGCATTTCATCGATACCGAGGAAAACCTAGAAGGATCATCGCCAAAATTTTGACCACAATAAAATTTATCCCCGATCGCCAATCCCTGATGCATTTTCGGCATCGGGACTTTTTCAAGGGAGTTGATCCAAAATAACTTGGATAGGTTTATCGTCGATCGTAGACCCTGGATAACTTTTCGGCATCGGTAAGAAGAGGTTTGTTTTAGAAAGAATAACTTAAGGAAAGTCCTGACTCTGATTAATACATGAGAATTAAGTCATTGGTATTCAACGCCATGTGTCTTTACCAGATTGGAGAAATGTACAGTCTAGTTTTACCCCGAGTCATTCTTAGTTCCCTAAGTCTAAGTCACGCCTCTGAGTAAGTGTTGCTGTGTCAGAAATGTATGGTAAAATCGATCAGCGTCAAAACTTTTTGCAGGAGGTTATCAACAAAAAATGTTCATGGCACACCCTCAATCCCCAATCCACCCACTAAGAGAGAGACATGATGGGACATTTTAGCATTAGATATGATCGAATTTTGAGCATTTAAGGAGCTAATTAATACCAAATCCCGCATTAGTTTCTACCTCGTGCGCCAATCAAAACAGTCGTTTAAAATCACCGATAGACCACATCACCACCCGTGTCTCCACCATCAACCCATGATGAATTTAAGTTATAGAGATTCAGCGGTAGATTTGTTAAAATTTCACTCATAACCCGAATTGAATGGTCGATGCGACACTGTAAGATCTTACATGTTTAAATTCTCTTGATTCATTGTAAATGAAATCATTCTACGCATAAGAGAATTATGGAGCATCTGAAGGAGCAATACGAGTGACTTGAAGGATGTATCAACTCTGTGATTATCAAAATAACCAGGTTTTAACAAGGTTCAGAGGTATGTATCTGAGTCTGTAAATTTTACATGGCTATAATTTATGTGTTTTTATCCATTTTTTTCTTTTACACAGTCTCTGAAATTTTATTTTAAGCTTCAGAGAAATAATTCCACCAATAAATCCAACCATTAGATGATCGCCAAGGGCACCGAAGCTGAAAGAACCAGAGGTAGGCGAAGGCTCTTCTCCATGGGTTGCAAAACAATTGTTATATGCCCTGAGGCTGGAACCTGTCATTAAGACAGCAATGAAGATAGTTTTCATCTAGACTTCAGCCTTTGGCGATACGGAGGCAAGCACCGGGTCCAAGATGGTGCTCCCACATTGGGGAGAACTCTTTAACAAGATCAGCCGAGAGGAATACCCATAATATGTCCAACACAGTGATCCAGATGTAAGGGCGCTTGACGACCAGGTGTTCCCGAACATCTGAAGGTCATACCTACATATGGTGGCAAGCATAACCCCCGTTTTTCCCTGGATAGAAGTCCTGAAGTGGCTCATCGACCACACAGACACACAGAAATGTTTAATCAATGATGACAATGGTGGGTGTGTGGGAGTGTTCCTTCCGGTAGAAGTTCATAAATACTACAAACTCAGAGACCATGAGGAATGTCTAAATACATATTTTGTCATGAAGTTCTACGAAAACCATGACCCTAGCCGAGTGATGGCCTCATGGTGGAGGGAGGACAAGAATTTTACCAACTGGAGAATTGGCTAGTATGGGACAGCTAACTTAAGGGAGTCATGCGTCTATTTGATGGCTCTCATCTGTTGATTATAAGGAGAGAAATATTTATCTAGGTTTTCATAGGCATGGATGCATTTGGCATACACAGTTTTGATTGTCGGGTGCAACTTCAACTGGGGAGCAATAATCTCCAAGCAACTGAGCATCTCTGTGCAGTAGGCACAAGCACCAAAGGAAGGGGAAGAACCAATGTTTTACAAGGCTTCATACTTGCTCAATGTCATGTGCGCTAGAAACGTCTTCGCTGGAATGAATCTGAGTTAGCATGTTGCAGAACTCTCGGTCCATATTACTTCAGTGTGCTATGTGAAAACAAGTATAATATGTCCTACTCTCTCATCTGCGATGAATTCATCACATGAATTTATTTTATTTTTTTTAGGAAGGAATGCCCAAGGCTATCGGCGACAGCTAAAAAGATGATATCCAGGGTAGGCCATTGGTATTTGGATGAGCGTGCCACCTACATCAAGGTGTTCAGGGCCACCGGAGCACCACATCTCCTACCATCTCATGTCTCAGACTAACTGGTAGTAGGATAAATATGTTATCAAACCATCTTGCAAGGCTACAACGCCACCCTGATCAAGGACAAGAAATGGGTGTTCATACCCTATGGTTTCCATGTAGGTTTCTACTTGGTAAAGACTATCAATCAAGCCAAACAAGAAGGATTGATCCAACTCGAGTTCTGATTCCCGACGAGTTGATTCTGTAAGCACGATCCAAAGGGCCTGGTCTTGCAACATGCTTCACAAGTGTCGTCCTGCTAGCCGTACGCCCACGACAAATTCAAAGATGAATTCTGCAGAGAAAATGCCCAGGACTGGGACAAGGTGGTACAAAGGATAGTCTACCCGAAAATGACCAGGTTCAAGGCCATGATCCTGGATGAACAGGAGACGACAACAGAATAGTCGGATCAAGAGGCCCTCAGAGCCAGGGAAGAAATCATAAAGTCAGAGGCAACAGAGGTTTCCCTAGTGTCTCTAGTGCAAAACAGGGGATTTCCTATGACACTAGAGGCACAGGAAAGGGGATTACTCCTGATAGAACAAGCAGAGAGAGTGATTGATCAGTTGCAGGATGACCCAAACCTCATAGAAATTGCAAGGGTCCCTACTGACAACCCAGTTGAAATCCAAGCAGGTCCAATTGGCCCAGAGTTAAAACAAATTGAAGAAATTGTTGGGTTAGATAACCCTGAAGTTACAACGCCACAAGCCATATCACCAGGGGATGTTTCAGCTCATCCATAGATAGAAATAACATCAGGGAGAGAAAGTGCACCAAACCCTCTCCACAACTTAATAAAAATCTATGATGATGAGGAGAGTTTGGAGGTGTCCTTGGTGACTCTGGTGCAGATCACGGAGGAAAAGGAGCCTGAGAAGGCATCTTCCCCAGCTCTTGACGCTCAAATTCAAGGCCTTCCACAGAATGACCAGGAGGTCGAAAGTGTCTTAGACACTCAGCTATTTGATGTGTCAGAGACCCAAGTGGATAGTCCAAAGGATGAGCCAGGTTCGGACGAATAAAAAGAAGAATTTCCACAGCAGGAAATTGGAATTGAAACAATCGATTATCAATTAAGTACCGAGCCTACTGCTAATGCTTAAATTGTAGCCGGTACTTTACCTCTCAATGAGAAACAACCAGAGGTTGAACCTTCGAAACACACAGAAAAGGTTCAAGGACCCAATCTTGAACATATATACATTGTTGAGAGTTTGGGAAATATGCTTACCTGGGGAGATCAGCAAATCCCCGAACCCGTGGATGAGGTTGTTGATATACAAGCCATATCCTGCGACCGGAAGAGGAAATCTATCGTGAAGAGAACCACTAAGAAGAGGAGGCTTACTTTGGATCGATCCATCCTCATCACCACAAAGGAAAAACTAATTAGCACGGAGCATGCCAAGACTTATGAGCTTATCGGCACAGGGATGGAAATCACAGATGCCATCTTGGATAGAGAGAAAAGGGATGAAGAGGAGTTGGCCGATGCACTGAAGGAGTTGGAACATCTACACCATTTGGAGAAATATTATCAGGACTCCACACAAGCCACGGTGTTCTTGAGAAACAAATTCTAGGACGCCTACAATAAATTCACAAATGAGCGGCACCTTTTCACCGCAAGAATCGTCGATTTTCAAGAAGACACCCGCATGGCACTGGCGACGTGAAAAGATATGGAAATATGGTATGAAAAATCACACCAAGAAGTGGAGAGGATCGATTACATCAGCTTCGTTCAACTGGGTTGAGACGTCGAAGAGCACGGAATTCAGGTAATAAGGGATAGCAGCATCGATCACATAAAGAAATTGGTCGAATACTAGGTGAAAATGGCCCAAGAACCTCATCAGGAAATCCAAGAGAAATGGGTCAAGTGCAAAAAGAGATGGACCAAGACCAACCGAGTGATGAGAGACATTGACCAATTTGGCACACCCAATTACTTTGTTGACTTGCATGGCATAGTCAAATTACATGTCGAAGAAGACTCATTGTAGGCTGCGGAGATATCAAAGGTGGCGAACATGGTGCCAAGTCAAGTGCAGCAGTTCATGGAACACTCGATCAAGGCTCGGATTGTGTTGCGGTAGTTAAGTGCCAGAGTAGTCAAGTATCGGGCTCGAGCAGTTGAGATAAAGGAAATCCTTTCAGCCCCAATGGACCAAAACAAGTTCTTGTATGCCAACACATGCGAGGATCTCTTCGTCCAATGGTCGAAATACGAGAAGAGTCATCCACTCAAGTGAAACCATTTGATGACTCTTAAAAGACTGAGTGAACTATTGATAAGTTATCTGATTCAATATTTTTACAATTCTTGTCTTTAATGATGAAAAGTAAATTGTTGTGTTAATATGTGATTGATGATTAGAGTTAAGGAAGCTATTTTTCTTGACATCATTTATTGCATGTATGTTTTCTCCTGATAATCGTATCTCAATCAATAATTGGAACACCAACAGGTTAATTTATTAGTATTAGGCTTGTTGTAGGTGTAAGAATCATTATCTGCATGCTTGAGCAGAAGGGTTATCCTGAACTCAGCCTTCTTTAGTAGTTAAGTCCTTCCCCTTTGTTACCCAGCTAGTTTATACCAACATTTATCTTGTATTGGTCCCACCTATAAGAGAAAATACAAAAAGAGAACGTTTGAACTGAAGGAGGAGTTTTCACAAGAAGACATCATGTCGATCACTACGTAAATACCATCGATTAATCGGCCAGATCGCAAGATTTGGAGAACCATTCCAGCATTAAACGTTGCAGAGTTTAATTGGGCCTCGGTGGCAGGTTTGGTTCCTACTGTTGAGTTAAAGGGATTTAATACCCCTCAACACCTCCCATATGACTACTATGGAGTATTATTTAAGAAACAATATGATATAGGATCTCAGAAATAGGAAAAATATTCTAGTGTAATATTGGCTTAAGCATAGAGATTCTTGAATTTTACCTTGACTGTGCCTACTCAAGCGAATGATCAATGGTCTTCATAATTGGCAGCTTCATAGGGAATCCATCAAAACATACATGGTTTTGTATGTTTGGTGATATTGAAGTTTTTTTTTCAACTTGTGGAGGATTTATTGTTCTTTGCAGTAGGTCCATTATATGGTTGAGGTAGTAGAGGGGTCTTTGATTCCTTGGTCTACTGATAAAAAAGTTGATGTTGAGCATGCATATAGAAATGTAGTGGTTTATTCAGGATCAAATGGGGTTTCCTTGATGAATATTTTCTAAAGGGTCATGTTATGAGTAGAGATGATGACAAAGGTTCACTACAACGTCTAGTGTTGTCTTGAGATGGGATCCCAGAAAGGCTTTATGTATGATAATAGTTTTCATTATGTTCTTTGTTTGGGAAAGTATTTCCAACATAATTCTTTATAGCATGTGGGGATCATTATTATTTAGTACAGTGTTTCAATTACTCCTACTCCATCTTCTATACCAATTCATGCTTGAAATGTTGGAACACATTTTGTTGGCATTGAATTACCAACATTATTGTGTGGAGGAGACCATGATGGAACGTTTGGATTTGATTGTAGTGGAATGCCTTCTAGGAGATATAGATTTCATTAATGTTCGAGATGAAGTTAGGCATTGCATAGATGCCAATCTCTTTACTTCTCTCGCATGTGATTTGGCTATTGAGGATCAAACTAATTATCCTGAGGAACTTGTAAAGGAATAGGCACATGTGCATCATCAATTGGTCCAAATTCGAAGGGAAGAAATGGTGAATGTTGTATTATGCCAAAATTATGTGAATACCAATGCAAGCTCGACAAATTGGAAGCAGAAAGACATTTGGAAGCACAAGGTTGAAAATATGACATGAAGATTTTCCTTGCCATCAGAAGCACAATTGAACGCATGTTTTGCATGCTTTGGGTAATTAGATATTTTAGGAACCAGAATTTATTTTCATACATGTTGTGCTCAAACGGTTTTTAAGTGTTCTTACAATACATGAGAAGCTTATAAATATGCAACTATAAATAGCTTGTTTGTTCAAGCTAATGTGAAGTTTAGGCTCAAGCAAGTCTGACAACTAAAGGAGGAATAACTATGCTAAAGAACATGCATGTGTAACCTTTCTATTAGAGAACTTATATCTGACCTACATGATGAGAAGAATGGCTTCTCTCAAATTGAAAATTCTAGTGATTTCATGTGATTTGTAGGTCCAATTCAAATCAACAATAGTGTAGTAGCTCTTGATATTCTAGATGTTTCACAATCAAATGTTATACCTTATGAGAGCCTCCCAGGACATTTTGATATTAATGGATCAAGTGTACAAAAACTAGGGATTTTAATTGTGCTTCAGTTTCTTTGAAATTTATGGAGGCGAGCTTTATGATCTATGAAATGAAAGAAGAAATATTTCCATGAGAGAAGGTGGCAAACAACAAATTTGTATTGTGGTCATGATCAATTTCCTATTTCATTTGGAAAGAGGACATGCCAATCCTCAGGCATGGGGGTATGTTGGGTCTTCAATTTGACATCCTTCTCACTGCCAAATCCATTCCCTTGTGCTCATCCTTTCACCCATTCATTATTGCTTTCACCATAATTCTTCGTAAATAAGCCATGATGAATTTATAAGCATCAAGTGGTTAATTGTCATATATTTTCTTTTCTTTTGATGAATTAATTAGGATTATGGTTGGTTTTCTAATGACGGTTTATGAAGTGTGATTCCTATAGCTACAATTCAGTTCAGTAGTTCACTTCTGGTACCCAACATCATTCGTTGGCATACTTCCACATCTCCAACTAGAATTCTGCCACAAGGGTTTTGAAGCCAAGTGTCTTAATATGGTTCTATGTTCATCATATCGCACCTAGGTCACACATGTGATCCTCCAGCTCGCGATCAAATCTCTGGTAAAAATTAACAACAGTTTTTATACAACAATCTTTAAACGTGATTTCTGGGAAAATGAAGATGAATCTCAAAATTATGGAGCATGGGTTTTTTTGTAGATCCTAATTTGAGTAAGATGCAAGCATATTTCTCAGAAAGTGAAATATGGAGGAGATAGGAGCGATTCTCTAAACTGGGTTTTCCTATATTTCTTGTTGCAACCGAATTTCAAAAAAAATTGTGTGTCAAATGGATGTGCCCAGCTCAGCGTTGAAGACTATTCCCAAGTGTATTAAGTTATGGGAATGGCATGAAGAAAAAATTTGGATTCCTTATGTTGAAACTAAAAACCAATTTCATTATGGCATAACCACAATTTGTTATTTTTTATATATCAGTTGGTTTTGGACAGGGGTGTTGGTTATACAAACCTCTGGTATAAATATGTATGCATTTGAATGATGAGGGGGGTGGTTGATATAGAATCATTGTGTAATGGAGATTTCCCTTTATACATCAATTTTTTTGTTCTTCGTGATAATATAATGTTACTTTGGTGTTGGATGAATTATCTCTTGTGTTTTAAATTGTGAGCGTTCCATAGAAATGCACTCTCACCTGGGAGGGCCCCTCGAGCAGGCATGCATTTGCTCTATTTTATGTAAGTTAGATTGTGTTCAGATTGCTTATATTCTATACTATCTGTGTGTTTTGTTTTATTACTGACATTTCCATATCTGTCTTGGGTATAAGAATTTACAGTTCAATAAAGGAGTGATGTGTTGTTAATAGTAGTCTCTTTATTCAAAGCATCGTTAAATTTGAGATCTCAAGCATCGTATTATTTTCTTAGTTTATGAATGGTTGATAGAGCTACAGGAAATAGGATATACTCATAATTATTCATTGTCGAAAGTAACCACACTACAAACAACTCCAGGAACATTGTGCAATTAAAAGAGAAGAATGAAAGACTGAGTTTGGTGCCTTGATATTTGTGGTAGAGACAATCAAATAACTTATTTTGATCATGTAATAGTCTGATATTTTTCTATTTGAGCACTATAGAACCAAGACACTGAAGATTAGGGATCTAATCTGCTACTCACACATAACCACGGGAACATTTAATTAATGAAAGAATGTGGTTCAATACCCAATAGCAACTAGGCAATCTTGCAATCCACTGAAACTATGTAATTTATTTTACTTTCCTATGATTTCAGTTTGGATTTCCCAGTAATTGCTGACATTAGTTTATTTTTGTTGTTTGAACATTGATTTAAATAGCACTTTGTTTTTTCATTTAATTCATGCAATTATAGTTTCATGATTTCTTGGTTAGTATCCAGTGCTTAGATTTCATCTAGTTTACTAAATAAATCATCTCTCGAAGTGCAGGAACACTTGACTTTTCAAGAGAAATATTGTGACACAAACCCTTAATGAGATTTGAGCCGATGAACTAATGATTGTTTTAGGTTTAATTTCTGCTCTTGATTATTTTGGTTTCATCATAAGCATTCATTGATTGGACAGAAGATCTGATTAGAGTCATACTTATGCGCAAATAAAATATATTGACTTAGTATGTAGAGCCATATCAATCTTGTCACAAATATTTGAATGCATAGTTAGTTCTATAATAGATAGGAGAGTTTAAGCTAGGCCTCTGATAGTGCATTTCTTGTTCTTTCATCTCTAAGTTTACAGACTCTCAAATTGATAATTCAATCTCAAGGATTTATACATATAACTAACCCACAGACATTTTGTTTGAGTTGTATATTCTTATATCAATATAGGTGATCATGATACCATAGCAAATCATTCTTCCAAACAAATTTATCTAATGCATTGGGGTCCTCTTGTAATTGTTAAATGATCTTGCATACCTTTTGATCTTACTTCCATTTTGCATGTGCTTCTTCCACCCAATCAGATATGGAATAGAAACAGCACATAGTGAACCCTTTGTGTCTTGTTCTTTCCTTGAAAGTGCATCTACCACAATATTATGTTTTCCTTTCTTGTAGATAATTTCAAATTCATCACCTATCATCTATGTAACCCATTTTTATTTCTCTTTTGAAGACAATCATTGCTCCAAGAATACTTCAAACTATCATGATTTGTTTTACTTTGAAGAGCCTTCCTATCAAGGGCGCCATTTCTTAATTGCACGTAGTATGGCCAACATTTATTTTTCATAAATGGGTTTGAGTAAGTTGTTTCCTTTAATTTGGATGATTCCAAAGGAAAGAGGCCTTCCTTATTGCATTAAAAATGCACCAATGCCATGTCCTGATGCATCACACTCCACAATAAAAAAAAAAATTGTGAATTCAAGTGTGGCTAGCACAAGAGTTACACACATAGCCTCCTTAATTTTTTCAAAAGATTTTGTTGCTTCTTGAGTCCAAGAAAATGATTCATTTTTTAACAATGGTGTTAGAGGTGCCACTATTTGACCATAGTTTTTGACAAAGTTGCAGTAATATCCTGTCATGATTAAGAATCCTCTAAGTTTCTTCAAGGTTTTGGGAATTGCCCATTCCCTCATAGATTTGATTTTGTTAGGGTCCACTTTTACACCTTCATGAGATAAAATATGACCCAAATATTCCACATCTTGAGCCCCAAAGACACACTTGGAAAGATTTGCATAAAGTTGTTTCTCTTCCAAAAATTATAATACTCTGTCAACATGTTGTATATACTCTTCCCGAGATTTGTTATAGATTAGTATGTCATCAAAAAATACTAACACATTTTTCTAAGGAAAGGTTTGAAAATATAATTCATCAAGCTTTAAAATGTTGTTGGTGCATTAGTAAGTTTGAATGGCATAACCAAAAAATCATAATGACCTTCATGTGTTCTAAAGGTTTTTGGGGGAATGTACTCCTCCCTCATTACAATTTAATGATATCCCAAACAAAGATCCAACTTAGTAAAGAAAATTGCTCCATGCAATTCATCTAATAATTCATCAATGACAAGAATAGAAAACTTATATTTGATGGTTATTTTGTTGAGTTGTCTATAATCTAGACACATACACCATGAACCATCCTTCTTCATAATCATCACTACTAGTGAAGAAAATGAAATTTTGTAGCATCCCCATTTTTAATCCTCAGATTAGCGATATGTAATGTAAATATGATATATGGTCATGGGCCAAGTGATGTAATATGTAAACTTTGTATATCATGATAATAAAATAAAATATGATGACAATTGTAGATGGACACGGATAGAGGCATGGGGGTTGAGTTTTACACAAGAGAGGAGGGGTCTAAAAGGGGGTTTTATTAATAAGTCTTAAATCCCAAAAAAATTCCTAAATTATTATTTTGAGTGACCCTTCTATATTTTATGTTGAGTGTTCTAGAGCCCAATCATTGAATGCATGTAAGAGGGTGGGTGTGAGGAGTCACATCCCATAGTTATTGGGAGCATGGGTATGAAGTACAATCAACATTGGGGAGAGTGAGAATCAACTGGTTTGGGAGAAAAGGAAATTAGTATGAGAAAAGAGTGCAGATTTTACAGGCATGTTTTTCTCTCTCCTCCACACATGTGACTCAGATAATTGGTTTGCATTGACAGCGGACTTAGACTAGGTGCCAAATTACTCCAGTTTGTGTTAGTGAGTGCCTACATCACTCTAGATCACTGACTATGGTGCATTCTCTTAGCCATGCAGCTATCTATGGAACATTCACTTATTATTAGGGATTATCCATGTATTTATTACTCACTCATGTAATACAACTAACATATTCATTCTCAAATATTTCTCTCATTCTTTCTTCTTTCTCTTTGGTTCTTTTTGCATTCTTTGTGTGAATTTATCTAGCTAGGTTTTCTATGAATTTCACATGGTATCAGAGCCTTGGGTTGCTAGGAAGAAGGTGCATTAGCACTTTATTTGCAAGTTCAGGAGAATAATGCAATTATTTCAAATGGAAGCCAAATATTCTACATCATCTTAGAAGTAGAGGCTTGTACCGAATAACAATGGCTATAAAGGTTGATCCAACAAGAGTAATCAAGAAAAATAGGTATTTCAACCACTTGGATGAATCTTATGGTCTTATTTGTATGTCAATATATCCCAAGCTATTGTTTCATATTGATGCTTGTACTACTCCAAATGGGATTTGGACCACACTGGAAAGTATCTTTGGAAAACAAGATGAGATGAGATGCCACATGCTCGAGGTAGAGTTGAATTCATTGGATCCATGAAACTTTGATAATATCCAAGAATTCTTCACAAAGTTCAAGTCCTTTCTTCTTCAGCTATAGGAAAGTGGTGTTGATAAATCTAAGCAAGAAAAGCAGTTGATTCTTGCATTTTTTTTAAAACTAGTTCTGGAGTATGCAGTCTTTGTCTCAACATTCCATACAGTGAATATCACATCAACAGTAGCTTGCGCCATGCCATCACTAGATCAATTCATTGAGTCCCTAATGTTGATTAAGGTTGGTTGTCATTGATGTCAACCCTTGAAGAAAAACCCATAGCACAAAGGTTTGGGTAATGGACCCAATAGTGTTTGATGTAAATATGACTCATTATTGTTTT
>JZKD02S1672710.1:331356-342937 GCA_000966675.3 Picea glauca
CCTCAGGTTGTAGCCTGAGAAACTAGGAGGTTGGAGCCTCCTTCCAGTTGCAGCTGAAAACAAAGGAAGTTGGTGCTTCCAATGAATGCAATTCTTCAAGACATATAAGAAAAATAATTTTGTGGTTTTCTCCCGATTTGGGTTTCCACGTAAAACACTGGTGTACTATGCATGTGTGTGATTGTTTATTTATTACTTCTCATTATTGGATAATAATTCTAGATTGATATAACATTTGAAGAAAAAGGATTATAATTATGTTATTACTGATTCACCCCCCCTCTCAGTAATCCAACACCTAATGCATGATCAAGATAAGCTCATCAATATGGGATTAATCAAGGATTCCAAGTCCCATGCACTTTTTGCGCATGAGAGTAGAAGCACATCCAATCTGAAGTCCAAGTAGAAAGGAAAGGGAAAGGCACATTCTGAGCAGGAGAAGGAATGAAATTATAATCACCTCTATGAATCATCAGGTTCCAAAGGTGGAAAGGTAAATTAAGGGAAGACAAAATGTGGTTACTGCAATCATGTATATCATCTTGAATCAGCATGCATGAAGAAGACAATAGAATTCATGGCACGTACACTTCAGCAGTACAATATTGGGAACTGCATTCCTGAGAATGCCAATAAGAAACCAAGAATTCAAGCGCCAACAACACAAGGTAATTTTCATGCTTTGATTGCTATTCATTCTTCTCCTAGTGCATGGATTTTGGATTCAAGGGCATCCCATCACATGGCAACCACAAAATATGTCTTATCATATTTAACTACTAGCATGGGTCCTCCCATTCTCATGGGTGATGATACTCTAGTAGAGGTCACTGTGTAGGGGAGAGTAGTGCTCCAACATGGAATTTTTGAGAACATATTGCATGTTCTAAAACTCTCTGTCAATATACTCTCTATCTATCAAATAGCACAATTAGGCATAGGAAAAAGGGTAGAATTCACACCAGATTTCATGAACATATATGATATGCATGACAACTCCAAGATTGTTGTTGGTGAGGTAAATCACCAGTCTCTATTGTATACATTCTCCAAGTTTATTGCTAAATATAATTCATCATTGCTACTAATTCATTCTGACGATGATAGTAGACTCTAGCATGAGATATGTGTTCATATAAATTTGAAGCACATGCAGCAACTCAACAAATAGGGAATGTTCAAAGGCTTACTGGAAATGCATACATCTCAGAAACCACATGCAGAGACTTTTGCACATCCTCTTACACCAGACATCCGAGATGAAGAGTCCACACATTCATATTAGACCTCATATCTAAGTTATGAATCATATTCAATAGATTATGAGCATACATATGATAGGCCACAAAAAATTCCCAAGTGGGAGCAATCCACCCTACAGGCAGCATGTGAAGTTGTGGGAGATCCATCAGATCAGAGGAGGATGAGATCCCTATTTGAGGAGCCTTCTCATGCACTTAAAACTATCAAACTAGTGATTCCCTCACATTTCTATATGGTTCTGGCTTCAAACCCATAGACCTATGTGGAGGCTACAGGGAATCTCCTCAAGAACTAGACTCGGGATCTGGTTCCGCTTCCTTCAAGCAAGAATTTTATCAGGTGTAGATGGGTCTACAGGACCAAGAGGATAGTAGACGGACAGGTGAGAAGGTACAAGGTAAGGTTGGTTGTCAAACGACTTCATTAGATCAATACAAACTTCTACATATTCAACAAAATCTTCATTGATCATAACCTTGCACATTTGTGAGGTCTCCTTGGAGTCAAGGAAACGGTTTCTTAGCAATTTTATTTATTTCCTTATTCATTTTTTATGCATTTTTTTATGAGGGGGGGATTCCCGTGATGTTTTCCCTCTTTCTTCTCTTTTTCAATGTTCATTTATTTAGATGCATTGTAAAATGGGTACCTAACATGGCCTTGTAGTTGGGACCCATTATTTATTTACTCCATAGTCATGTTTAGGGGGGGTGTTGGAGATATTACACACTCACCTCACTTACCTAGTGATTATTAATTTTTTTTTACTAAGTTTTCTAGTCACTGTGAGGGTCTCCTATTTTAAAGGATTTTTCCTAAAAAAATAGGGATCCTCCTGAAAAATAGGGGTGCTCTTCCTCTTCAGTTTGACTTTAGTTTGACTTTAGTTAGGAGTTCAGTTAACTAGTGGAGGAAAAATCATACATGCAATAGTGTATTTTATCATCAAGAGGGAACATATCTCATGCATGAGGTTAGAAGGGAACATATCATGTGCATGCATTATTTTCTCTCTCCTCCACACATACGGCTCAATTAATTGAGGTTTTCATTGACAGTGGACTTAGACTAGGTGACAGATAACTCTGGTTTCTATCAATGAGTGTCTACATCACTCTAGATCACTGACTATGGTGCATTCCCTTATCCATGCAACTAGCTATGGTGCATTCACCTATTATTAGGGATTATTCATGTATTTATTACTAACTCATGTAATACAATTAACATATTCATTCTCAATTCTTTCTCTCTTTCTTATTTCTTTCTCTCTAGTTCTTTTTTGCAAGCTTTGTGTGAATTTCTCTAACTAGGTTCTCTATGAATTTCACAACTGGGATATTTGCATTGATGCATAGTGGTTGTTTTATTATTATATTTTCCCCCTTTCCACTTCTTCTTCCCCTCCTTAGAATATTCTTGGTGCTCTTTCTACTTATAACTACTTGACTTCCCCTTCTTTTGGCATATGTTTTCTAGGTAGTGTGACTATACACACACCTCATCCATTGTCCTTAGCTTGAAGAGAATCACCTACTTTTATATATGATTATGTAAACACCCTAGATACTTGAGGAGTACATCTAGGTTCTTGGGAGAGATACCCAGCATGATGGCCACATTTTAAAACTCAGTGATGTACTCTTGTACACTTTGCCCTTGCATTTGCATGAAGTAATTCCAACGGATCCATCAGTTCTCTACATACCCAATAGGATAGAATTGGGAATTAATGAGGGTTTTGAAATCATCCCACTTAGTTACTAGTGGATCACCCTCCAACCTAAGTGTCTTCGTGTGACTTTCCCACTAGGTTAAATCATGGCCCTCTAACTTCAACCTGGCAAATGATATATTTTGCTCCTCATCTATATGATGAACATTGAAATAAACTTCTAGTTGTTGCAACCAATAAGTTAGTTTTAGTGCATCGATCTCACCTTGGTTTGGCTTTATGTCCACTTTCGCTTCCAACTTGAATAGGGACTGTGAAGGGTTTATGGAACTGTAACTCGATTACTCTTTCTCGAGTTCTTTCCATAACTCCTTTTTTGGGTCTTTATTATCTCCCAATTTTCTGTCCGATATGATCTCTAAGTTTGAGCCTCCAACTTCTGTAAATGATATGAGATTTCTTTCTAGATCCATTATGAAGAGGAACATATTTTGAGATATGTCAGTGACTTTCTCTTCCAGCCTCGCAAATCTCTCCTATGTTGGATCTCAAAGTTTGTTATGAACAGACTTGTCGACCATGGCTAGGGTTCTGTGAATTTCTTAAATCGATTCCTGGATCCTTGCAAATTCCAAAAATACTCCAAGAAAACTTTCTTTAACACAAATATGATCTATAAACTTCCATGGATATTCCACTAGAATAGTTCGTCATGACATATCTGATAAATAAAAACTGAAATCAATGAAGGTTAAATTCATTTATTTTCCAGAATATTTAATTATTGATTTTCTACTTATGCATGAAATAGATAAAATGCGTAAAATAGAGAACAATAAAATACAATCATGAACCATACACCAAATAAGATAAATATTTTATCTTGGAAACCCTTATGGGAGAAAACATAGCTAGAAGGTGAGGCTACCCTACTCTCTTTTCTCTAGTATGGAAATAATGCAAGTACAAAAGAGAAGGCACTCTCTATGGAGTTACCTAAGACATATTTCATGTTAGGTTGCTATAGAACATAAACCCCCTCTATTATTCTCTCTAATTTCCTACTCATGGTTCTTTCACTCTGTTATGGAACAAAATACAATAACGTAGAATGGAACCCCTTCTCCTCCTAGTGGCACGATATTTAACATAGCTTGGTAGCCATCTAGGGGTAGGGTTTTGACTTCCTCAACCCTCAATTGTGATAGGTTTTTGGACCTTCCCCTTATGCGTGAGTATTGGGGGTTTTCTCATACCATGGTGATCAACATGGTAGGTCAACTTGCGGGAGGCATAAATTTTGCATACAAGCTCTAATTGATACGATTTTTGCACCATTGGAAAGGTATTGATGTGTATAATAGTGTTGCATGGTCCTAGTTATGCTAGGAATGTTTTGACCCCAAAAAATATCATTTGATGCCTCAAAAATGGCTCTAGAAGGTTTCAAACCCCAATTTTCCAAATTGGGACCTGCCATTAAAATGACCCTGCAAGCTTATTCCTACAATTTATTCCACTTTCAAAACATCAAGATAGATGAAAAATAATATAATTATCCAATCTAGACCAATCATAAATACAACATCAGCAATGTTACCCCCCCCCAACCTAGGTGTAACTGTAGGAAATCATGTCTCATGTCCCACAATGAAGACAATGATCATGTTGATGATGACGATTAGCATGTCCACCATAGCATCCCAGTAGCCCCCCTCAAATTGCCTCTTCTACTTAATATCGGTCAAACTCATCACATTTAGTCACCCATTGTATGGGTGATGGTAAGCTAATTTCACCATGAGGTATGTTAAGTCCTTTTTTCATATGAGGTGTTGTACTTAATATACTAGGCATGTAAATTAGGATCATTGATTGAAGTTGGATAATGGATCATACGCCCAAGAAGTTATGTTTTTTTCCTTGTTTCACCCTGATGGACAACATATGTTCCCTAGTCTCGTGTTGTCACCCCCAAGGAAAAGGGGTACTATTGGGGGGCCTCACAAGAGTAACATTATGTTTTCGTACCATACTTAACACTCACCATCCTGGATCCTGTCGCAGTGTACTAAAATTCGGTAATGGATCATGGTTCATTCTCTCATGAGAAGAGGGGATAAAGTCCCAGAGGTTGATTGCAGCTACTAACAAAAGAATAATAAAGAAATAATAATGCTAAAGAAATAAAGATAAAATAGGAAAGGAATCTCAAAATCTAGTTCATACTTGAGCTCTACCCTTTTCGTGTTCGCCCCAGTCCCAACCATTGATGATATAGCTTGAAACCTTATAAAGGGGACTTGAAAATATGATAAGAGGACAATAAAAAGGAAGATTAAGGGGTTGGAAAAACGTAGCACTCAAAAAGTGGTAACTCAATATCAAGCACACCCTCCACAAAGGTGTTTATAGAAGTGGATTCGGTGACACCATAAGCCATGAAGTAACCCCGATATGTACCACTATCACACTTACACTTGAAGGGATTTTTTCTTTCCTACTTCCCTCGGAACATATCCTTATACTTGGATCTTTTCTTTCATTGTTTTGGTTGGCACACCTAATAGGGTCTGATGAAGGTTCTCCCATAATCAAACTTTCCAACTTACATAAATTCTTGAGCTAATGTGAAATTTGAAGGGGGTAATTGATGTGAACTATTTATGTGTCTTATATCTTAAGTAACAACTTACTTTGTATGATAAAAGGAATAATCTATCTTATGAACATTGGCTTTACTTGATTTCATACTTTATTTTATTTAGATGAACCTGACATGGTACTTTGAAGGATTCCCCATGCTTTCACCTGGGACGTTGTGCCTTTATTACAGGATATGGCACATGTGGTGCAAAGCATTGAGTCACCTAGTGGCTTGACACATTCAAAAATTGTCTCTTACATATTCTATACCTTGCACGATGGATAGATGGGATTTATTTTCACATATATGGTCACGATGGCACACTTATGGGAAGGAAGCTTGTACTCTATATAGTGTACCCACACCTTACCCATCCATTTGATGGAGTATGTTGCACTTGGTTTGGCTTATATAGCATGCACATATGTACACCCTCCTCCACCATGAAAAACATTATTCACACCTTGGACACTAGGCCCTTTTCATGATGACATCATGCTAGGGTTTTATGGAGATGTTGGGGTTTTCTTGCCACATGGACACCACATGATGATTTGAGGTGGCATGGAAATTATCCAACATTTATTGAAATTGGGATGATTAAAAATGGCCTTGGAAGGCCCTTCTCCTCTAGGAGGCTTGACATCACCACATGTGTGGTTTTATTATTTATAGTTGCATTTATTATTGTTGTAGATGTTATTTTGGAGGGGTCGGACCCACTTGTAACTTGAAATTATAACATTTTGTGGACAAAATTCTATGGTTTACCTTATATAAATAAGGATAGCCCTTCAACTCATTTTCATCGTCACTTTTATCCTCACATTTGTGAGTGAGAACTCTAAAAAAAGTTCATTATCTCTCTTTGAATTCTTGGATCTAGTGTGCTACTCTTGGATGAGGATTGTTGTGGATGATTTTCACTTTCTTCGATGATCTTTTTTTGAAACTAGGGTTTCTCTTGGCATATAGACTTGAATAAGAGAGTAATTTACTTTAATTGGATAATTTTTCTCGTGGTATAATTGTTAATTTTTATCTTATTACATGTTGCTTTGTTCTAGTAAAACCCTAGGAAGGAGACATAACTCTTTCTCTCATTCAATACTTTGTTTGTCCAAGTTTGGTGAAAGAATTAAGAGACTTAGTCTCTTGCTAAGATTCAAAATCCTATGACCCAAAAGGATTCACACCTTAGGGTTTTGATCTTAGTCATTTGATCCTTGACCTAGGTTATCTAGAAGAGAGAAAATGGAATATAGAGCCCAAGAGCCTTTGCACCCTAGATATCTCTCTCTTCAAGGTTTTAGTCCTGAGGCCCAAAAGGATTTGCACCTTAGGGTTGGGACCACATTCTTCTTGATTATCTAAGTCTTTCTTCAAGTATTTCATGCTTGACTCCATAGCCTTGGAAAGTCAACGACACTGGTATGGAACTCTCCTTGTGGTGAAAACACTATTAAAATTAGTATTCTCTCTCCTAAAGTGATTTGACTAACCCTACAAATTCTAACCCTAGAAAACAAATGATATTTATTGATTTTGTTATAAAATTTTACTGCAACCACTAGGGTTTACTTTAATTGTTGCATACTTACCTTAAATAGTTGCTAAAGATACCTATAATCATAGTCTACAAATTGGATGTTATTGTACTTCTTGAAGGCTTAATTATCATGCTCAATTGTTATATTTTTTATTAATTTTTTCCTATTGATGTGACAAAACATTAATTATTTTTATGCATTGTCTTAATGAAGTAATTTTACAACAACAATTGGTTTATTTGAGTATCTAGTGTCTAAGAGGTAATTTATGAGTTATAGAACTCGATAATTGTCTATATTATGACTTGGGTTGTTTATTGTCTCATACAGGTGAACCAACTACCTTGTTACCTTCCTTACCTCTCCTAGACCTAGACCTATTTAGCTAACCAATATAGAGGGTTGTAGGCTTGGCTAATTTTTCTACTTGATCCCTTGAGTTCACCAATGAAGCCTCCCTTGTGTTGGACTTTCTTCCATCACTAAAACAAGGGAAGTATATACTTAGGTGATAGAGGTAGAAACTTATATTGTTACACAGATAGATATCTTATGGACGTTTTGCACAAGTACAAATCATGTGATAGCACGAAACACATACAAAATACACACCATAAACATAAAAAAAAACCATCACATGCATCCAAAATGTGTGTGTGTGTGTGATCATCATCATCATCATCATCATCAATATTACAAAATAGTGTAAAAAATCCGTCCATCACTAGGGTCATGCTCAAAAAATTGTCATATACAAAACTGGGGGTCATCCCGTACATCTAATCAAGCACCTAAGGTTCCCCTAACTCTAGAAATCCATTAGGAGCATCTCCCTCCATTGGTACCCCTATTGATGGCCCTTCCCCAATGAGAGGCGTTCCACCAACAGGTGGCCTCAAATGTCCTATCAGTGCCACACCAGCAACTACAACCTATCTAACAATCGGATGCCACTTGTGGTTCATTCCCAACACCCTCCTTGAGACCCCATTTTAAATCCCTAATTACATATACTTGTCACCAAAATCACATCAATGGTCATCCCATGGCCCCTACATGTATATATTTTACAACTAGTGTTGTGCCTATTTTGTCACTTGGGTGAGCAAAACAATGTCACTTGCATGCCTATTTGGGCTTGCTAGATAAGACAGAGGTTAGTGAGTGGATTAAACAATCCAAACACATGAAATAAACAAGTAAACAAATTAAAACAACTAAGGAAATAAAAAATAGAATGCATAAGAAACTTAGAACCATAAACAATCAACCAATGACCATGATTATGCCACCAATGGATAACTATATTAGTTGGCAAAAAACCGTAGAGAAAAATGAAGACTTATGAGTCCCCTCTTCCTCCTTGGGAGGGATCTTGAGTTCTCTAATGGAGATATCTTCTTACAATGGAAGAAAAATGGAAAATGATGAAGAAAATCAATGCCTATTCCCTCAGTAGGTGACTGGAATGGCCTATTGCAATGATGTTTGAATGCTCCAAGGATAAAAGAGGATTATCAAGGTAGAATTGAGGCAGAATAACATTACTATGAAGATATTGGTTTCTTAGTGCACCCATGGCCTCCATTTATAACATTTCTTCAAGGAAAAATCCAACTGGTTCGTAGTGTGAACAAGGGGCCCTTTAGGGCATCCTTTGGTCCTTGACCAGCCCCCCATTCAGATTTCACTCAGATTTGAAGGTCAAATCAAGTTGGGAGCTGGTCCATAAGTGGTTGGGGGGGCGACAAGAACCATAAATGTGTCGTTCATAGGAGTGTATGGATTTTCTCATACATAGTCGCACATATGGCGCATTGTGCGCTCTATGGGCTTCGTTGGCCCACGCACTGTGCATGCACTTCCTTTAGTGAGTTTGTGCATGTCAATTTTTTCCCAATTGTATATTTTTTTCCTTTTGAAATACATTTTGGTGTTGTAGGTGAACTAATTGTTTTTGGCATTGTTGTATTTCTATAACCATTTGTGTGCAATGTTGCGGATGAAATTCCATTGATAACAGATGCCCCCTGATGTGTGAGGTTAGGAGAATATGTATAGTCGAAACACATCAATGTTTATTCTACTAAGAGTGTCATTGTAATGAAGAGTTCTAAGAGGAATTGCAAGAGTGATCCGTTGAAGGGAGAGGAGAAACTGTGGGACCCAAATATTTCTCTAGGGATAAAAAAATAAAATATGTATACAAACGAGGCGGGAATGCCCCATGCCCGTGTCATGTAACTCACAATGTAGGACAATAACTGAATTTGTATGTTGATGTAGATAATTGTAGCGCCCTCCGTGGCTGTTTGATAACGAAAAATGACAATTTTGAATGGTGAACATACTCTGAAAAGAGGCAAGGATGCATGTAAGAATGGTCGATGACTCGTAGGCATTAACGATCTAAAACATTCAGCGGTCTTTGATTGGTATAAAACAATTGCAATAGTCGCGTAGTAAGACCCACCATAACATGAGATTTTATTGAAGTCGAATGTTATGGGGGTCAACGGAATCAAAGAGCAATGATGGTTCTCTCTATTCCGTCTGAGACCCCTCATTGTAAAGGTAATGAGAGTTAATATATTGTCACCCTGCTGGAAATTATGTTGATGTCGACAGAAAGGGAGACGTGAATCCAATAAGAAAAGGGCTTCGTGAAATCTACGGTAATAAGATCAGGGACTGATAGGGAACATGAACGAAGTCAAGGTGCGGTGAGACTCAAGACTGCCCTTGGTTGGGAGTATGTTTGAAGGGTGAGTGGAAGCAACCATAAAATTGTATCTAGTTCAGGTGGACGACTAGATATGGGTTTAAACTATTCCAGAGGCTAACAAAGTGGACAAACTCAGAGATCATGGGTGCATGGACTTGGGATACTCAGGGTTTATGAACAATGTTGGAAATGGAGAGTGTATTTCCCAACCAAGGGCGACATGAGTTGCGTTGCCGCGAAAAGAAGGTCATCAAAGGTGATGACAAAAAGAAAAGTACATGCTGGACACAAGGGAGTTTTACAATTACCAAGTAAATAAAGAATAATTTTGGATGAGTGTATAGATACAGAAATGGGTGCCCCAGTGCAAGGTGGCTTGGCCTGTAAGGGCACAAGTTGCAAAGAGAACTGGCTGAGGCTGGGGGGGGCATGGGTAGGTTTCTGTATGAGGTAAATGAATGGAGGGAAATTTGCATATGGGAAAACTGATGGTGTATGATATGGAGGGCTAATGATACTATGGAGGTGCATTCAAATAGAACTTAGATGAGATAACTTGGGAGTCTATTGGGAAATCTAGCAATGTGATGAGAAGAAGTATGTGGATTATTCTCAGAAGTGCATAAGACTATCGGGACTCCCATTCCTAGGGGGTGAAAGTAGCATGAGTGTCAAATTGCTGGGGGGGACTATGAATGGGACAAATCATGTGGGGGAGAATGCTACCGGGTGACAGTACCAAAGTGTAGCAGAGGTGATAGTACTAAAGAGTCGGATGTAAGGACCCTAAAGGTAAACGTCGGAGGGTGTGACTGGGAGATGCAATTGATATTCAGAGGGAATATTTACATGCCAGTGTTGAACATATACCTGAAGGGGTTGTGATGATCAAGTATCGTCACATATTAAAAACCGAATACCTGACGTGAACAATATCTGATGATAAAGAACATATAACATCTATTTGATAATTTTGAACATGAGCATGCGTACCTGGACGTGATGTGAGAAAAATGCTCCCCTGGGGCCAAGTTCAGATGGTGACCTGGGGAATGTGACTATGTATATGGTGGGACCATGATCCCTTGGCTGAAGACGGATCAAGAAATATATTCTCTGGGCTCTTGTAATTGAGTGTGGAAGTTTGGAAAAAGAGACTATATATGGTTGGTGGGCCCACATTGCCACCTCATTTGTACACGTTGCTATAGTGAGTGGACGAGCGTATTTGGAGGCAATTTGGACATTACGGGAGATCGAGCCGACCGATCCGAGAGTTGCGAGAGTCAGGTTAGTGGTCCCATCCTCCTTTGTAGTATGAATTTCTTAGTTTTGGGTTAGGGGTCATACAGATGGTCATACAAGGGTAGGTTTAGGGGTGGGTCCACTAGTGCGTCGGAGAAGGAAGAATACCCACGTTGAGATGCGTGAGTATAATTCCCTCTCCCACACATAATGTGTGGTTGTGCTTGATATAAAGAAAATGTTCAGACACTGTGGGTGATAAATTATGGTAGGGAGTAATATTTCCTATGGGAAATGTGTTGATTAAGGTTGGTTGTCATTGATGTCAACCCTTGGAGAAAGACCCGTAGCACAAAGTTTTGGGTAATGGACCCAGTAGTGTTTGATGTAAATATGACTCATTATTGTTTTTTCATGGTTGATAAGAAGTAAATATGGATGAACTCCAAAGTGGTCCCCTTATGGTGAAAGCC
>JZKD02S1672710.1:342947-359673 GCA_000966675.3 Picea glauca
AGGACGGGGCAAGGACAGGTGGTTGTAGCCACCTTCCGGTTGTAGCCGGAGAACATTGGGGGTTGTAGCCTCCTTCTGGTTGTAGCCAGAAATTTGGGGAGTTGGAGCTTCCCTCGGGTTGTAGCCTTAGAAACTAGGAGGTTGGAGCCTCCTTCCAGTTGCAGCTGGAAAACAAAGGAAGTTGGTGCTTCCAATGAATGTAATTCTTCAAGACAAATAAGAAAAAGCATTCCGTGATTTTCTCCTGATTTGGGTTTCCACGTAAAACATCGGTGTATCGTGCATGTGTGTGATTGTTTATTTATTACTACTCAGTATTGGATAATAATTCTACATTGATATAACATTTGAAGAAAAATGATTATAATTACATTATTACTGATTCACCCCCCCTCTCAGTAATCCAACAAAATGAACAAGAGAATTGGGAGGATTTGGGCGAATATCCTCAGACAATCTATTTATTAACCATGGAGGGGTGGGAAGTGACTCAGGTTCAAGGGAGGTGATGTTGAAAGTATCTAGAGAGGGAAGGAGCAGTGGTGAGGTGGTCGGATGTTGTTGAATAGGGGTTGAATGATGACCTTCGTATGCCACAATCAAAGGACACTGATATGTGAAATGAGAAAGTGAGTCACAAATAGTGCAAGGGCATCTCATCCGTTCGAGGACTGAGGTAGAGACATAATGAATTTCAGTGGCGTGGGTACCCAAAATTGGTGGTGGAGAGGGCTCTTGCTGAAAGGTTTGGCATATTTTTGTTAGCGTCTGGCAAAACTGAGGTAGAGTTGGGCAATGATGAGTGTCGTGGCCATATTCTAAACAGATGGCACAAGCAGATTTGGTTTGCAGCCCTTTACTTCCTGTAGTGGAGGATGTTGTAGTAGTACTAGATGTGCTTGGTGAAGTGGTGAGTGATGTGATTTCTCAAGGGACTTGGATCAGATTGCGTGACTCAGGAAGAGAAGGACATTTATTAATGGGGTGTCCCTCTCTTTCGCATAGTGTACAATGAGGTTGAATTTGGCGAGGAAGTGGAGTTGTGGGCTCTTTCTTCTTCCGTATGCCCCCATCCATGATAGTGGTGTTGGAAATTGGAGGTGAGGGTGGTGCAGCCGAAGCTTGTACTGGAATATGCATCAGGATTCCCTCTGACTGATGAGGGAGGGATGGTTGAGTAACCATGGTGGGTGGGTGTAGATATCAGATAGGGATGGAAAGCACCATGTTGGGAAGGGTAAGCATCGTGGCTACCTAAAAATATTGAACTCCCGATGGGGGGTAGAAGAAGGGAATTTGAGTAATGGCTTGAGGGATTGTCTCCCAAACCAGGATTTGTCCCTGGGGGAGGGGGAAATCAGGGATAAATGGTGCAGTAGGGTTCTCAAGGAATTCCTGAGGTGATATTTCTTCAATTGGTGGGACGTAGAGGTGTGGAGAGGCCTCAGTGGGAGGGCTGATGTATTTAGTGTTGGTCCCATTAGAATATATGACACACACTTGTGTTGAAGGGTGTATGAGAGGTGGTTCTCCATGGTATGCCCCTAGCAAGGATGGGTCCTTGAAAATTATGGGGCCCATGTCAATGAGTGAATAAGCATCAGATCTAGTGTGAACAAGAGTCAAGATGTTATCCATGTTGGCAGAATGGTTAGTCTCATAATGTGTGATTTGGTCGATGGTGACGATTTTCCCGTTGTGGGGGAACATCATCATTCGAAACACAAAAGAGGCCACTGCCTTCATAGCATACATGTAGCTATTCCCAAATAAGATATTGTAATCGAGCGGGGTATTGATAAACTCAATGTCGATGAGGATGGTTTTTCCCCCGAGTTCAACGGGGACATTTTGGAAGAGCACTTTAGGAGAGGATGGTTGACCATCATAGGCTCTCAAGGTGATGGCGGATGGTACTAGCTCAAGGAGCCAAGTTTCTGCCATACAGTTTTAGACATGATTCATGTGGATGCACCTTCATCGATGATACACCGATGAACCGTGATGTTCTGAATTTTCATTGGTATCTGGAAAGCTACCAGGGTAGGGAGACGAGGTTCCCCTCTATCTAGATCAAATGTGATGAGTCTAGTATCAGTTGGGTCGACTGCCCCCAAGGCGAAAAGTAAGTATTTTCATTGAGTTGGACAGGTTTGGAGAACCTCTAATAAATACATGGTTGCAGGAGACTGTGCCAATTCATCGACCAGACTGTAATTGTGTGATGCCCTAGCCTGAGGGTTATTGACATTTCTTCGTAATGGAATGCGAGGGATATGAATGGTAGGTTTAGTATTAGGGTGAGGGATCATCAATGGTTGTTTGGTTGTAGTTGGATCCACTTATGAAGTGGTTGGAGTAGATTCAGGGGTCATGATGTATTAACGACTGCGTATTTGCAGAATAATTTCTTCTTCGCTAGTGAGGAGGATATTACGATCCATCGGATTTCCATGGTGGATGGGCCCTGGGTTTTGATATTGTCCCATTTGTGGTGGGGCAGGATGTACCTCGTGTTGGGTATTCATAACACCTTAGTGTGGAATAGGTTTTTTCAACACGGTCGGGGGTGGTTGTTACAAATACTATTGTGGGGCTTGTTGAGGAGGAGGCAGCATTAGAGGATGAGGTATGTTCATGGATTATTTCATCCGTTTGAAGTCAGAAATTTGGGGGAAATGGTGAGTATAACGTCCATACTCACTGCAAAGAGTGTAAGGTAAGTTCATCCTAAGATTGTTATTATTGTTATTCCCTTGGTGTTTGTTGTTATTGTCCCCTTGAGGGTTTTGGTTACCTTGATTATGGTTTCCCCCAGTAGGTTGATTTTGGTGGGGGTTATTTCCACCTGGTCCCGGGTTATTATTATTTTAGTTTTTTCCTTTATTCTTGGCATTATTTGACTGATGGGTAGGATTTTCCATATTCAACTACTCAAAAGTATGAAGTTATTGAATGGTAGAGGTTTGAACAAAGTTAACGCTGGCATATGGTTGTCCATGTGGAAGAGAAACCGGTTGTGGAGGAACAGGAAATAGAAAATACAGATTGTTTTGTGGCAATGATCCATAGGGAGCATAGGAAGGTGAAGCGCTTTCACTAGTGCCTAGGTTATATGCTGAGGTAGAAGGGGGGACTGAACTTGGTTGAGAGGTCGAGCGCATCATGGGTGTTGGAAAGGGTCCACTCATGGGTGGAGGGGGAGCAACAGGATATGGTTGTTGGTAAGAGGGAGGATGGTAATAATATGTCCCTATGTATGATTGTAGATATTGAGGTGCACCATACATAGGTGGTGGTTGGCTATAAGGGTTGTGGTGTGTCGTGATATGAATCAACCCATCCGCAACATGAGACATTCCAGGTTTGTCCTGGACAAATGGGGCGGGTATGGGTGCATCAAGTAATACTGTGTATAAGTAACCTGACCGAGCATAAATGAGGTAGAATTGTTAAGCCTTGCTGATTGATTCTTTTTCAGATTGGGGGAAGGTGGATTCTACATCTTTAGCAAGTATAGAGATGAGTGATTTTAGAAACCAATCGAGACGTTGTTCTTTGGTGGTTTCTGCTTTACATAAACCATGTCGTCGATTTCATTCATGGATGTGGTCGGCAATATGCATAGTTGAGGTTTTTTTTCACTTGGAGAGCAATTCTAAACCAGTATCATGATGAACTGGTAGTTGGAAAAAGGCCAAAAAGGATTTGGCCAAGGACTCAAAAGTCACATGGGACCCTAATTTTTCGTCCACATACCATTTGGTTGATGGACCAGTGAGTGTTATTTGAAATGACCTTAAGCTAATGGAGTCATCCATGATGTTTTTTGAAGAGAACCATAACTGGAAGGTCATAACATGGTTGGCAGGATCTTCCCCCAGTTTTCCTTCAAATTTTGGAATATCTGAAGGTAGTTTGGTAGGCATATTGGGCCATGTGGGGTCATGTAAAATAGGATCATTCATGAGTTTAGTCAAATAAAGAATGTTGAGAGATGACAAGTATGGAATGGGGGGATTTGGTGGAGGATTAGTTCCAGCCATGGTGTGAGCAGGTAGTGGACCTAAACCTTGAGAGGGATTTAGAGGGGTTGTACTTCTCCCTTGAGAAGAAGTTTTCCCCCCGCCTCCTTGTGAAGGAAAGCTAGTGGATGGATGACCTTGGGAATTGGACCCAAGCAAAGTGGAACCAAGAAAGGTTGATCCCAAAATAGTGGCACTCACGGGGGTGTGAGATGGTTGAGCCGGTGGGTTGTCAAGACTAGGAACTCCTCCTAGAATAGGAGGGAGATTTTGCAAGCATTCGGAACGATGGGGATTCTGTGGGTCCCCTATGATGTCTGACTAGCAAAGTGAATCTGTGAAAATGGTGATGAGAGAAATAAATGAACAAGATACTTGTATGATTTGGACCTCCACAAGATAATATAACTCACAATTGCATGTAATCAAATGAGCATCATACATAAATCAACTGTAAATAAGAATACATGTGGGTAGGTGTATTTTGTCTGCATGGGGGAAAAATCAAACAAATGCTCGTGTCCTAAAAATATGTATCGTCCTTCCTCTCAAATAGCATTGGACCTTCCAAGAGCACTCAACAGTGGGGTCTGAAGCCACCGGAAGAGGAACTAGTGAAGGATGAAACAATCAGCTATAATGAAGGGTATGTTGACGATTGAAAATGTCAACGTAGTTCTTCCCGCAAAGTGTTTCTAAAGCCTATTACTATAAAACTAAATAATACTAGTAGGTGGGACCCCTTTGAATTATTTAAGAGCAGATATATTCATTTTTAATGTTATAATGATGTGCTATAGAAGTTTTCATGGTTGATGTTAATATGGTTGTCATTGATGTGAGTTTAATAAGCTTTGAGATGTTCCTTCATGATACTACATCCTACTATTCATATATGGTATTTGTCCCTCTCGCACCTGCACAACAAACATGTTAGTAAAGTCGCATGAAGGGTAGTTTTGAAGAATTCAAAGTATTACAACGAGTGTAAAGGAACCTAGTTCTGCAATACTACATGCATACAATATTTGTTGATTATTGTTAAACCTTAGCTAACAAGGAAATGGCTATAAAAAATTGTTAAATTACATTTTTTATATATGCATATGGTGGAAATTTTGGTGGCACATTTTGGCAAGGTGATAAGGCAATGGTTATGCATTGGTTAATGGAATCGGTGGCTGATATACATATGTTATAAACCTTGGTGGCTCATGGAAGTAATGGCTTTGCGATTTCTATGGTTATTATGATATGGTTCGGGTTGATGTTGATCATGCTATTGGTAATGATTCTATACATGATCGTTTAGATTGTATAGTGGTCAAGTGATTTATTTGAGTTATATTGGGAATATAAACATGGGTGGTGCATTTAGCAAAGTAACAATGTGAATGTTTGAATTGTTATGTGGAACTTGGATTATGCTATGGTTTAAATGTGTTGATATTCTCGATGCATGGATTGATTAATGGTGTTAATGGGGGGCTCGTTGGCATGTACTGTGGAGTAAATGAGATATGGGTGGAGGCAATGTGAATTTACTGCACGTCAACTTTACCCTTCCCGTTGGCTGTCACCCTAGTCGGACTATTGTTTGATATGGTTGTTGTGTTCACGCTCCATATTTTTAGCAGGGTGAAACCGCTCAGTCACCTCCCGTCTTAAGGTTTTCAATTAACAAGTATGTCTCTTTTGGCCATTCTTGACTTCACTCTGGTTATGAATTTTTTTTATCTCAGTTGTGTGGGTTTTTGTTTGTCCTGAGTGTTGTAGCTGTGTGGAATTTTGGTTTTGAATGGAAAATGGATGGTTCTGCTTATAATTGTTTTGAGTTTATCGGAGTTGGTTGTCTTCCTGGGTGATAACTCTTTATTACCACTGTGTTTGGTTAAGGGTTTTTAAATCATGGTTGGATGGTTGTCTTTGCAATTCTTGGGTTTAAATAGAGCCATGTTTTCTTGTTTTGTCCCTATCAAGGAACTGCCTTCCATTCACAAGCATCATAGTCCTCCTTGGGCATACGCCTTTGGCCTCGAAGTTTCACTATAGTTGGTGCCTTTCCTCCTGTGATGGCTACCGTAAAAACGCTTAACCCTCCAGACTGGAGCTGCATAGGGAGATTTTTTAGCCTGTTAAGTTGTTCTCGATTATTGTGGTCTATTACTTTGAATGCAGGCTCACCCGTTGGTCGTATAGCAGTCGTGTTGGTATAGATTTTTGTCACTGCCTCTATGATAATAGTGTGAGCCTTATATTGCCAATTTTCACTTCTAAAATTTCACAGTCACTAGCCTGATGTCAAAGAACTTAGTTGTTTTTAATGGAAGGGCCTATGCCCATTTTGATTGGGTGCATGGGTATACACAGCTACCACGGCTTGTTTGGTTGATTGGTTTTTTTTCCTTACCACAGTGGTGAATTGTTGGTTAATATACAGACACTAGTTTTGCACTTATGGTGATTTGGTTGATGGCTGACATTGGTTACAAGGGTTTGGTGTTGTTTACACATGTCGCGTGATGTAGATGATGTTTTTCAAAGTAGATTATTGGACTGGATATATCCACTGCATCTTTTTTTGTTGGTTGAGTAGGCCTCGGTGCGCACATATTTGATTGAATCATGGTGTCACTTAAAAGAATCAACCACTTATTAATACCAATAGCCTCAGAATGATATGTTGAGTTATTGTCATGACTGTGTGTTTGTTGTGACAAGTGGAAATGTTGTATTGTGGAGTTTGGTTGGTTTCGCTCTATGTGTAGTCTGGATAATTTGTTTTTACACACAATGATACCCTTAGAGTTTTTAAGCATGCTATTTATTGAAATTGACCATTGTTGATGACAGTCTTGTTGGATATTTGGCTCGGATTTTAAGTCGCATTGAGATGTTTTTTTTCACAATGGCATGGTTACATTGCCCTGGACATTTACCACTGCATAGCCTGTGTCTAAATGATGACTATTGGTTGTATAGTCAATTGTCATTTCAGGAGTGGCATGTGAAGTTTTTTATTATTTTGGTCTTTCTACTGCATATATATGTGGGAACGAATATTATTACAGATCTTGATTGGCTCTATTACATAAATAGTGTCTTCATTACTATTATCACTGAAATTTCGTCTGCAAATGGTTATAGGAATCCATCATCTTCAAACAGTTATGAGGTCACCCATGGACCAAAATTACCACAAAATGTCTAAAACTATACAACCAGTGATAAAATTAAGGTGCGTTATGACTACACAGGGTGCGCGCGCACATGCACAATCCAGAAATGCACGATGCACGACTGTGGTCGCTAAAATCCGCGCACATCTGAGAACGACGCATTTATGAGATTGGTCAGCCTCCCACCCACTTCTGGTTCAACTTCCAAATTGATTTGACACCCAAATCTTTGTTGAATCCGACTGGGTGGCTGGTCAAAGACCTAAAAATGCCCTAAATAGCCTCTTTTCACATTATAAGTTGGTTGCACAATACCTCAAAGTGGTGCTATAAAATAAGGCCATGGGTGCACTTCATTTTCAAGGAATTCATTTGCAAGGTTATGATGTTGTTATTCTCTTGGAGAATCCTCTTTTCTCATCAAGAGTATACTAGCATCATTACATTGGGCAATCCATCTCACCTCTTGAGTGGATTAGCTTGGAATTCTTTCACCATTTCTTTCAAAGTTGTAAGAAGAGCTTAGTTGTGGGGGTCCAAGAGCCCTCTCTTGGAGGAAGAAGGGACCCATAGTCCTTTGTCTTCTTGGTGTTTTCTTTCACTAATATAATCCTTTCCATTGGTGACATGAGTCTTATTGGTTTTTTGTTCTTATGTCCTTATGCTCAATAGGTTAATTGTTCTTTCATTTCTTAGTTTAATTCTTAGCTTAGTCTTTAATGTTTCTTTTTCTAACCCTTTAATTTACTGTTGTATTGATTAAATAACCCAACTAAGCTTGTAAGCACCTCTGTTTTGCTCATTTAGGTGACCAAAGAGGCGCAACAGATTGGAAACTCCAATGGGGAAAGGTATGAATTTCCTACCCCATTTGGGTTTTTCTAGCTCTTCTTTTGGTTTATTTAACCTGTAGGTACCTTAACTGGCCCAAGACGACCTGCAAAACATCCAATTCAAAGCTGAATTGAGAGAATTCCATCCAGAATTTTCTTCATGGCCGTGTGCCAGGTGTGCGCAGGTTTATTGGCCCACAGTCGTGCATCGTGCGCACGTGTGCCAAAATTATTGTGTTGTTCTGTGCACCTACGCCCAAAAGCTTGTTTCAGTTCACGCACAGGCACTCAGTGTGCCTATGTCTACTCTGAGACCCGCACACCTGTGCATAAAAGTACACATTGTAAGTTTTTTTGTGATTTGGGGAAGGCCCCTAGCCTTCTTAAAAGTGATTTCATGCATATTGTAATCTGCACCACACTTAGTTCCCTCTCCATATAAAGGGATTAGTCAAAACACATAGGCAATTAGAGGGTTCAAAATCATTATTTCCTCCTTTTGCTTTCATTTTTCGACATGGATGGCTTGCTTTGACTAAGAGTATAAGTTGGAATCATTTGTAATCACATAAAACTTGCATTGGGACCAGTAGTTGGATAAAAATCGTTTAGTATGCTCTTCTCTCGCACTTCAAAGCAACCTTGAGAATCAGAAAGAGGTTGTAGGACAATTTCATCTCTCTTAAAAAGACTAAAACCTTTAGGAGAGGACAATAGCCCCCTCGGGACTCCTCTTAGTTTATTTTTCAAACACATCTCAAGATTGTAATGGGCCCATACATGCCCACATGCTACAAAGATAGGATAGGGTTGAAATTTACTTTCTTAGATTAAATCACTAGGGAAGTTTAAAGGTTTTGTAACAGGCCCATACATGCCCACATGATCACAATCTAGGATAGTTTCAAAGATTTCTTAGATTAAATCACAATAGGGAGTTTAAAGGAATAGTAAAGGACCCACATGTCCACATGCTAGCTTCCTAGGGAATTTTGAATTACGCAAGGTTGTACCAAAGGAATTTAGTTAATTAGGTAATCAACACTTGTAAGGACCAAGCGAAGTCCACATGCAGCAAGGTGACACCTAATTTGTTAAAAGATTGGCACACTTTTCACTCATTCACACACAAAAGTCACTTATCACTCACATAGATTTCATCTCGAAATGTGTGGTATAACCCTATAATTCATAGGATCATCTGTTGACTATAAAATTTTCACTCTGGATGTATTTTAGCTTGCAAATAATATTTCATCTCTGCAAATTATTTTCAAGGAAAGAAAAAGAAAAGAAAATTCATGGTTGTTGACACTGAGTGGTTTTTCCTAACCCTATGGAGACAAAAGCAAGGGAAGCAATGCGCAAAATCCACATAATGCACTTATCCTAAGTTTTGGAGAAAATATGACTTTGCGCTCACAAAGTAAAGACAGCGCATAAATGAAAGGTTGAGAGTTTGGTGCTGAGATCTACAGTTCACAAGCTTTTCCAGACCCCCCCGACCGTTCTACCTTTAATAGCAGTGGGGGTCCGGAATCAAGTATAAAGAAGGCACACATCTGAATGGCTGAGAGGTCGGCGTATAAATCTACGATTAAGATTGAATTCCAGACCCCCCAGACCGTTCTGTCTTTAACGGTGGGGGAGGGGGGGTCCAGAAGGTTCGAATGAGGCGGTTTTCCTGGCGGCCCCTATCCCAACATGTCACCAATCCATCGCATCAAACCTCCTCCACTCCAGACCACTTATCGCTTACCATCCTTCCAACTTACCACCATACCGACAATACCATACCACCCCTTCCTCATGACATCACCCTTCATTCCTTCACCCCATCACTCATCTCTGCCCGAATAAACCCACTTAGGATAATAAACAAATGATTATATTAATTAATAATGTTAGTAATAAGTTTAGTATAGTTAKTTTTATGYTAGACTAATTAAWAATWAAKTAATCATTAATTAATTAATTAATTAATTAATGATTAATAATATAKTTAGTTTAATAGGCTAGACTAGTTAATAATTAATTGATTAATTAATAAATAAGTTAGTTTAGTAAMTARGRTATTGTTTTGTTAATTTAATATTAAATAAAACACAAAACAAATTAAATAAAAAGAAAAACATTAAAMAACAAAAAAACAAAAAACAAACATAAAATAACAAAACAAAAACGTAAACAAAACATGTAATAAAAATAATATTAAAAAAAAAAAACTAAAAAATTAAAAACAGAAAAACTAAACCTACCCTAAGTCTACCCACCCAAACGTATCCATCATATCCCAAACAATTTAATCAACGAACATAAAACTTTCCGGACCCCCCCTCACCATCCGAAGTTTAACGAGAGGGGGGGTCCGGAATGGTTGTTTTTCTTAAAACCACCATTGGACAAGTGTCATCCCCACAAACCAGAAGAACCCCCCCCTTAAAACCTCTTACCACCTCAGGGGGGTCCGGAATACTGCCTTCCCGAAANNNNAAAACCACTTTTTCCCAATTTTCACCCTTTTTTGCTTGTTCAGCATGTCTTTTTCCGGAGGCGATTCTGGGAAAATGAAGACGGATTTTCAAAATCTGAGAGAGGTTTTTTCTCAGCACGGTCTGAATAACAAACACCTCTTTCATGTTTTTCACAGGCACCACGAGAAGGGGGAATCAAAGCCATATTTGAGGCCCTTTTTTCCAGTTTTTCATTTTTTCGTTACAGTCCTGATTTTGCGGGAGCTATTACAGCCAGCTGGAGGCAAATTTGGAGAAACCGAAGGAGTTTCTTGTCAAAAACATGCCCATATAAAATAATCTCATTCATTTTTTTCCCAGGTTTCATCATTGAAGAGAAACAGATGTTTGTTCAGACCACTTTTTTGCATAAATTAGGCCCGTCTTTCATGGCGGACAGTTCCAGATTTTGGGGGATTTGTGGCTATTTTTGGCCGAGATGGTTAAATCCGACTCACACAACTTGTTGGGAGATCTCCTCTATTTATTCAAAGGATTTTAATGTAAAAGGTTGTTTATCATTACACCCAAAGAGGCTATTCTCTGTGGTATTTTTCTGATTCACTAGGAATACAAAGGGACTTTTTCACAGTATTTTTGTATGTCGATGATTGGTGAATTTTTATTTCTTCATTGAACATGATTCTAATCAGTCTTCATTATGTTGCTCTCTTTCTAATTTTCAAAAGGATATTTAACGCGGAATTTGTCCTTGATTCTCTGTGCAATGCTTTTGAGAATCTTAATGTTTTCCTCTGATACTACAATGAAGAAATTATTGAATGTTTTTTTGTTGTAGTTGATTATCTCATATGTTCCTTCTCTACATCATTTTATTTCTAAAGGATCCAACCTCTGCATTACCTTGCGCTATGGAAATACCTCATAAACCTGTGTTTAATTTCAAACTTGTCATAGACTCCATAGCCCAATGGTCTTCTTTTGTTGTCTCAACCAGAAAACTCCAAGAACATAACCCTATTCGAAATAACTAGCCTAATATCCTATTTCAAACAAATATAAATTTGACAGAGAGATCCCTCTCTGAGTCTCAGAGGGCTAGATCCCTAACTCGAAGCAGTTTTGATGTTGCCTCTATGACTGCCTCCATAGCCTTGGGCAAATTACAAAGCACTAACAACGTGGAGGTCGAAGTAAGTTTCGTCCAAAGGGATTCAAAAACACCCCACCCTTTTCTTGACGAAACTATCCACTCCCATTTAATTTCAACAAGATTGTCTCACACCCCGAATCTCTCAAACAACCACATCTAATTTTTTTCTAAAAACTCACTAAGTTTTCCTCCACAGGAGGTGCCAAAAGAAATTTTTTAGTCTAGGTAGGATTTTAGGGATAGGCATCCAAATAACTCCCCATTATCTGGTTCTCACATTTTCAAAACAATAGAAGTTGTCAAATAGGGAACTGTAAATCCTCCAAGTCAAGTGTTCCTAACACCATAAGGCAGGGAGATACCTGTGAAGGGTTGAAGGCCGAGGTATGGTTGTTCTGTGCATCCCCCCTTGAGGCACCCACCTCTTGGACGGGATCTAGCCCATGACCCATTTCTTAGGCCGAAAATCTAAATGTCACACTTTGACCGAAGTACCTAGTGACCAAACTTTAGGACATCTACCCAAGTGGCAATTGAGGGCTGCAATTGCACCTTGATCGGATTTTGTGTGGCTATTGGGAAATATCTCCAGATCTTTTGGGATATGCCCCCTTTACCCCTCATTATAACCGATTACTTCATCCTTCACTAGTTTCTCTTTCGGTGACTTCAGACCCCACTGTTGAGTACTATTGGAAGGTCCAGTGTTATTTGAGAGGAAATACGTTACGTCTTTTAGGACACGAGCATTTGTTTTCTTTGATCCCCCACGTAGACAAAACCCACTTATCCACATATATGCTTCTTTTTTAAAACACTTTATGTATGATGCACTTCTGATTACATTTTGATTTAGATATATATCGTGTAAAGTTCAAAAATTGCAAACAAAGGCTCTTGTTTATTTATTACTCTCACCACAATTTGCACACATCCACTCAGCTAGTCGGACATCATAGGGGACCCATAGAACCCCGGTCATTCCAGACGCTTGCTAAACCTCCCTCCTATTCTAGGGGGAGTTACTAGTCTTTCCAACTCATCGACACCACCTTGACACACTCTAGTGAGTGCCACTATATTAGGATCAATTTTTCTTAGTTCCACCTTACTTGGGTCCAATTCCCAAGGTCCACATTCCACTCACTCTCCTTTACAAAAAAGAAAGGGGCCAACATCCTCTCACAGGGGAAGTACAAACCCACCTATTCCCCCTCAAGGGTCAGGTTTAAAAACCACTCACACCATCGCTGGAACTAATCCTCCACCACCACTACAGATGCCATATTTGGCCTCTCTTAACATACCAGATCTAAGAAAACTCACAAATGATCCTATATTGCATGACCCCACATGGCCTTCAATGCCTACCAAACTACCTTCAGACATCCCCAAGTTTGAAGGAAAGGCAGGGGATGACCCTACCAACCACATCATGACTTTCCACTTATGGTGCTCTTCCAACAACATTATGGATGATTCCATCCGACTACGATTATTTCAATGCACACTCACCGACCCATCAGCCAAATGGTATGTAGAAGAAAAATTGGGGTCCCATGCGACTTTTGAGTCCTTGGCCAAAGCATTTTTTACCTTCTTCCAATTACCAATCCTCCATGACAATGGTCTTGAACTACTCTCAAATTTCAAACAAACCTCAGCCACACATATCACTGATCACATTCATGAGTGGCGTCGATGACATAGTTTGTGCAAAGCAGAAACCACCAAACAACAATGTCTTGATTGGTTTCTTAGATCACTTGTCTCTCTCCTCGGTAAAGATGTGGCTTCCACCTTCCCTCAATCGGAAGAAGAATCCATTAGTAAGGCTCAACAATACGACCTCATCTATTCTCAATCAGGGTACTTGTACACAGTACTTTTAACCTCCCAAAACCAGTGTCATTTGGCCAAGACAAACCCAGGATGTCTCAGTCAGCAGATGGATTGATTGCTAACACCACACACCATAATCCACAACCCCAACCACCACCAATGTATGGAACACCTTAATATCTGTCAGCATTTGGAGGAACCCCTTATTATCCTCCACCCCCTTATCAGCAACCATACCCTGTTTCCCTTCCTCCACCCATCAGTGGGCCACCGTCGGCACCCACAATATATCCACCAAATCAAACATGTTTTTGTACTCCCTCTACCTCATATTATACTCTAAGTACTAGCGAAAGTGCCACGCCTTCCTATGTACCTTAGAGATCATTACCCCCACAGAATCTGTACTTTCCATTTCCTGGTCCTCCATCGCCCATGGCCCCACCACAAGGACACCCTCACACTGGGGTGAATTTTTTTCAACCCTCTCCCATTCAGCAATATCAAAGTTTCGAACAGTTGAATACGGAAAATCTGACCCATTCATCGAATAATGCCAAAAAGAAAGGAAAAACCTGGAACAATAACAACCCAGGACAAGGAAGGAATCACCCCCAACAGAACCAACCTACTGGGGGTAACCAGAACCAAGGGAATCAGAACCCCTAGGGGGGAAATAACAAAAAACATCAAGGGAGAAATAACAATAATCTTCGAACTAACTTCCCTTGTGCCCTTTATGGTGATTTTGGTCATTATACTCATCATTGCCCCCAAATCCCTGATTTTAAGCGGATGAAAGACTTGGTGAATGGACCACATACTCTAGCACCGCCTGCCCCTCAGCAAGCCCCACAACAATACGTGCAACAACCACCCCCAGTCGTGCTGCAAAATCCCATACCACACCAAGGTGTGATGAACACCCAACAGGAAATGCATCCTACCCCACCACAGTTGGGACAGTATCTCAATCCAAACAATCCCGTAGATCGTACTATCCTCCTCACCAGTGAGGAAGAAGTCCTTCTACAAACATGTAGTCGTCAATACCGAGCACCCATTGAGTCTCCTCCCATTCCCCCAAAAATACTCCCAGCACCAATGGGACCCCCGTTGGTGATTCCTCGCCCTAATTCAGAAACACCTCTTCACATCCCTCACATCCCCTTGTGCAGGAATGTCCACAACTCGTAGGCTAGGGAAACTCATAATTATAGTTTGGTCGATGACCTAGCACAATCCCCGGCTTCCATGTCAGTCTTAGAGGTCCTTCAAACTTGTCCCACTCAGCATAAATCATTACTTTCCGCCTTGGGGGCAGTTGACCCCACGGATACTCAACTCATCACATTTGATATCGATAGTGGAGAGCCTCATCTCCCTTCTCTCATCACTTTTCAAATCTTAGTGAAAATTCAAAACATTATAGTTCATCAGTGCATCATCGATGAAGGTGCATCCACATGCATCATGTCCAAGTCTATATGGCAGAAACTTGGTTCCCCCGAACTCATACCATCTGCCATTACCTTAAGAGCTTATGACAGACGACCATATTCTCTTGAAGGGCTCTTCCAAAATTTCCCTGTAGAACTCAAGGGAAAGACCATTCTCATCGACATTGAAGTTATTGATGCCCCACTGGATTACAATATCTTGTTCGGTCATAGCTACATGTACACTATGAAGGCAGTTGCCTCTTCCGTCTTTCGAACCATGATGTTTCCCCATAACGGGAAGATCATTACAATTGACCAAGTTTCACACTACGAGCCTAACCCTTCTACCAACATCAACAACATTCTCCCTCTCATCCACACTAATCATGAAGCATACCCACTCATCAAAATGGGCCCCAGAATTTTCAAAGACCCATCATTATTAAGAATTTACCATGGTGCGACACCACTCTTTCATCCTTCCAATTAGGTATGTGTTGTATCATTCAAAGGAACTGACATGGAGGATACCCTTCCTCCCAGGGAGGCTTCTATCATATCTGATGTCCCACTAGTCATAGAGCTCATCCCCCACGAGCCTCCTATGAACTCGTCGACTCCACTAGTTCACGATTTCACCTCACCCCAAGGCCATGTCCCATTTTGGAAAACAATTCCCCAAGCCATTACTCAAATCCCCTTCTTTTACCCTCCACCAGGCGTACAAGATTTCCAAGTGGTTGCAATGCTTACTCTCCTTAATATGGTGTTGGCAATCCCAGTTTGGTATTTACATTCACCAGAGATGGTTCCTCAACCATCCCTTCCCCCCCAAACAGAAGGAATCCCAGTGACGATTCCCATACTCACTCCCACCATGCCCTCTACACCCCCACTCACTAACCTCCCCGCCACAGCTAGGGGCAGGTGAAAGAAGAAGGAGCCCACAGCTCCACTTTTCCCATGCATCCAACCTCCTTGTGTGCTATGTGAGAAAGATGGACACCCAACCAACAAATTCCCATCTTTACCCGAGTTACGTAACCTAATTCAACTCAATCAAACACCATCATCATTCGTCACTTTATCAAGTACTACCACTACCTCCCCTAACGAAAGTAGCAAAAGGATGCGCACCAAATTCGCTTGTGCCATATGTTCAGAATATGGCCATTATACACATCATTGCCCCACGCTACCTCACTTCCACCAGACATTAGTCGCAGTACGCCAAAGCTTCCAGCACAAACCCAAGCCAGCTACATCATCCCTACCAAACATCACTGACATCCATTATGTCACGACTTCAGTCAATGAACGTATGATATGCCCTTGCTCTCTATCTGAATCCCTATATCATTTTACATACCAATGTTCTATGATCATTGAATACAGGCAGTGCCAATTGACCCTGATTCAAACCCCTGAGACCCCTACAGAATCAATGATTAACCTTACCCCATCACTAGAGATTTTGCATATTATTTCTCTTGAACCAGAATCACTCCCTCTTCCTCCATGGTTCTTGGATGACTTACACAAGGATTTACCCCCAAATCCCCCCAATTCTCTCATTCATTTCCCCATTGTTCGCACCCAATTCGTCACTTGGTGAAAAAATAAAGGGTGCTTACATGCCCAGTTGGGTCTTGTTGAGCATGATAGTTGTAGAGGAAAGGGTTAGAGAAAACAAAACAAAACTATAAACAAGAATTAAATTAAAACAAACTAAAACTATGGGCATATGGATAAGAAAATAAAAATGACAACAAGACCAA
>JZKD02S1672710.1:360911-377820 GCA_000966675.3 Picea glauca
GGGCTTAATTAGGTCTTTGACCAGCCTACCATGCGGATTCAGCTTAGATTTGGGAGTCAAATCGGCTTGGGAGCTGATCCATAAGTGGTTGGGAGGCCGACCAATTCCATAAATGCGTTGTTTAGCAGGTGCACAGGTTTTTGCGCCAACAGTCGTGCATCGTGTGCGCATGCGCTCATTGTACGTTCCTGTTCCGTGCATATGCACGCGCACCCAACTTCTGTAAAGCGCCCTTCAATTTTTTATTACTTTGTATAGTTTTTGACCCTTTTGCAATGTTGTGAAATTAATTCAGTGCCATGAATGACTTCATTCATGTTTGACGATGCTGATTTCTTGTCGCCATGTGCAGACGAAATTTCAGTGATAACACCCATGAAAATTTTATGCCCAAATACCACTAGCACTCCTCAGTTCCTCGATATTTGGTTTATGTCGAGCGAACCATCACAATATCATTGTGTCATTCCCCCCTCTTCTTCATCACCATAGGATAACCACACGGTGACAGTCACCGATATCACTCTTTATGACCCCTTGTATTCCCAACAATTCTATTGTGATGAGGACATACTCGAGGAATTAACCACCCCCGACTACCCATGGGCTGCACTACACCATAGAGCGCTCTTCTTTCCACAGGAAGCCTTCATGCCTCCTAACCAACACCCCATATACACAGTCAAAACAAAGGATTTTATCCCATCAGGGAATATCAACTGGTTCAACAACCCCATCCCTGCCCCTGATGCTTTTGAAGAAGGCAACATGGCCAACATTTCCCCTACCATCAAAATCCATATTTACATCAAAAATGGAGTCGTCAAGGAAATTACCATTGGCGCCGCATGCACTCTTAAAGAAATCACTGCCTACAAAGCCCTCTTCCAAGAATATTGGGATATTTTCGCCTGGTCATACACAGAGATGCCTGGCCTCGATCCCTCTGTTTTCGAACACTGCATAGACACCTGGCCTGATATCACACCGATTCGCCAAAAACAACGACCGCTACACCCATCCAAAGCAGTGGCCATTAAAGATGAGATTGACAAATTACGCGCGGTTGGGTTCATCTACCCCATTGCCTATACCTCATGGGTTTCCAACCCTGTACCTATTAAAAAAAAATAGGGCACTATCTGGGTATGTACGGACTTTCGCGATCTCAATCACGCAATACCCAAAGAAAACTTTCCAACGCCTTTCATCGATCAAATTATCGACCACTGTGCAGGCCATGAGGCTCTATCCTTCATGGATGGTTTCTTTGGCTATAATCAAATCCAAACCCACCTAGGCGATCAATACAAAACCACATTCACCACCCCTTGGGGTACTTTTTCATATCACGTCATGCCTTTTGGCCTAAAGAATGTTGGCACAACTTTCCAACGGGCTATGACATAAATTTTTCACTGCCTAGCTCATATCATCCTCGCATACTTGGACGACCTCACAGCTTGATCCAAAAAATGCACCCAACATCTTGATGATTTACGGATCATCATCCAATGGTGTCGTCAGTACAACATCTGCTTAAACCCCCTCAAGTGTGTGTTTTGCGTCACTGCCAGGTGCCTCCTCGAATTCATCGTTTCCCAAAGCGATATTACTGTGGACCCCCTCAAAGTCCAAGCCATCACAGAAATTCCACCCCCGGGGAATTTATGTCAACTCCAGAGCCTACAAGGAAAGGCTAACTTTCTACAACGATTTTTCCCAGACTATGCCACTCGAGCACACAGTTTCCTTCTCTTACTACGCCACGACATCCCATTTCACTGGGATGAACACTCCCAGAAAGTGCTCGATGATCTTAAAATGGTGCCCTCTAATGCCCCTTTAATTAGTTCACTCGACTATAATTGTGACTATATCCTCTACATATCAACGTCAGTTGTCTCAGTAGTAGGAGTTCTCATTCAAATCGGCAATGGCGATCATGAGCATGTCATTTACTACATTAGTAAAAACCTCTCAGGGCCACCTTTGAAGTATAATCACGAAGAGAAACTAGCCCTTGCAGTTGTCCTCGTAGTCCAGAAACTACGCCATTACATTTTGCTTCGCACGACCAAAGTCATAGCAGATTCCAACCCTATGCAATACTTGCTCATTCGTCGGCAAATTAATGGCAAATTTTCCCGATGGATCGTTATCCTTCAGGAGTACGATCTTGAATTTTCAACACCCAAGAGCAAGAAAGCTCCCATCCTCACCGAACTAGTCACGGCCTCCTTCAGCTGTGACCAGTCCCACTCTCGCTAGTGGACCGGCATCGTCCCAATGATCACCTACAACCACATAATACAGTCATAGATCAGCCATCTCGAACATAAAACACATTAAAATCTCCAAAAAAGATGAGTTTTTCACCCATTAGCCTTCCCTCCAAGGCACGGCTATTTTAACCACAGGCACGCACACATGAGTGCCTGTTCACCCCACAGGTGTGCACACATGTGCGCCTGTTCACCCCACAGGTGCGCACATATGTGCACTCGTCTGCCATACAGAGGTGACTCCATGCGCCCATGTCACGAACACAGGCGCGCATCACAAGGCGCATGTCCATTACACAGTCGCACACCCATGCGCAGCTGTGTAGCAAACAGGCGCGCATATCATGTGCACCTTTTCCCACCCATGTGCACATATTTCTAGATTACATACGCACTGCGGGCCCACACCCACAAAACTCCCTGTACGGCCCTCCGTACAGGCCCTGCCCACAAAAGGAAAACCTACTTTTATGCAGGACGATAAGACTACTAACCTGAAGCTCACTGGTCCTGAATCGGCTACCTCATTCTCCCAGAATCTCCAAATCTCCTCTAAATATCTCTCGTCCAATCACTCTAACAGCAGGTACAAATGAGGTGGCAATGTGGACCCTACAGTTATATATAGCCCTTTTCACCGAACTTCCAAACCCCATTCCGAGAGCTCCGGGTGTCCATTTTCCGATCTGTCTTTAGCCATGGGATCAGCATCCCATCATCTACATCAAGACAGTCCCCGGGCCATTTTTTATCCCTAGCCCCCGGGGCACCATTTTTTCAATACCCCATCCAGGTACACATGCTCATGTTCAAAATTTTCAAATAAATGCTTGTATGTTCGATTCTCTTCAGATATTGTTCATGCCGAGTATTTTGTTTTTCATGTGTGCAGGTACTTGTTCATAATACATCAGTGCCACCCCTTCAGGTATATAATCAACACTGGCATGTAATCATTCCCTCTTAATCGCAATTTCATCTCTAGTCACACCCTCTGAAATTTGCCTTTAGGATCCCCATCTTCGGCTTTGCAGTACCGAAAACTCCATTGCATTTTGGGTACTTTCACTCGGTAGCACTCTCCCCCACATGAGTTGTCCCATTCATAGCACCCTTTGGAACTTTGACACTCATGTTGTTTTTTCAACCCTTTAGGGATGGGAGTCTCGATAGTTTTACATCATGTCATGAATCAGGCACATACTCCTTCTCCTCATTTTGCTAGCTTTCCCAATGGACTCTCAGGTTATCTCTTCAAGGTTCTATTTTGACTGTGCCTCTACAGTATCATTAACCCTCCATTTCATCCAGAATCAGTTTTCCCATCCGCAAAATTCCCTCCATTTAATCTACCTCATACAGAAACCCACCCATGGGGCCCCTAATCTCCACCAGTTCTCCAAGCAAATTGTGCCCTAACCGGCCCAACCATATTGCATTGGGGAACCCATTTTTGTATTTGTACACTCATCCCAAATTATTCTTTATTCATTTGGTAACTTGTAAAAAAACCTTTGTTTCCAACATTTACATATCTTTTTGTCATCACCTTTGGCAACCTTCTTCCATTTTTGGAAAACACAACCCATGTCACCCTTGGTTGGGGAACTCCTTATCCTCTACTCCTATTGACATTGTCCATATACTCTGAGTATCCCACAGGCCACCTACCTCTATCCTCTAAATTTTTTCACTTTGTCTCGCCTCTGGCACAACTTATCCCACGTCTTTTTGTCCCCCTAACACTTGACCTAGTCGAATGGTTGCGACCACTGATACTTCACATATACCCCCAACCATGGGTAGTATTGAGTCTTCATACATCTTGACTTCATCCATGTACCTCCTCAGTTCCTAACCTCACCTAGTAGATCTCACGAAGCCCTTTTCTTCTTGGACTCGCATCCCCTTTTTTTCGACATCAACATAGTTTCCAGAAGGGCGACAGTATCTTGAATTTCATTACCTTTCCAATGAGAAGTCTGGTACGACACAGGGAGAACCACAATTGCTCCCTGCTGTCTGTTGGAGCCGCCCTTGTTTTTCACCTCACGCGATTTTTCAATTTTTTGATACTTGAGGTCTAAAGTTTGTTTTTCTTTCTCTTCTAAAATCTTAAAACTCTGAAACCTTGTCACCTCGATAGCAACGCTTTTTTCATTTTCAAAAAAGATCCAGTTTTCGCAAGTATGTTTGATCTTTTGTTTTATTTCGGGATATCGCAAGTCGTATACTTTGAATCCTTGAGTTCGAACGTCTAGAGTCACGAAACGGCGAAGTCACTTTTATTTTCCGCCCAAAGCACTAACTAGGGTAAAATCGTTTAACTTTTGATTTGATGTTGTCAGAGTTTCGCGCCTTGGCGCTCATCAATCCCATTTTTTCTTTTTCACAATCCCGAGAACCGAGAACGTGAGGTACTTGTGAGTTAACCTTGGTCAGAGATTAAAGGAAGATAACTATGGTTAAAATGGTTCTCGACGCCTCGCCACTCGGCGCTATCTTGTCGAAAATCATGATGTCTAAAAATCTGACTCACGAAACCACGATGCGAGTATAGTATGATTAATTAGTCACCTAATCCAAGTTCTTCTAATCCTAATTAAGTCTTAATCGTCAATCTCTCGCAGTTTCGTAACTCGACATACTAATCTCCCGAAATTTTATCTTCGAAATTTCGAGTCGCGATACCGTGAGTAAAATGATTAGGAGATTAATCATGCTTTAAATCATGATTATCTCTTAAATCAAAATTGGTACTCGCAGTCTCGCAAGTTGAAAACTTAAAATTCTAAAGGGAAATCCCCGATGCAGCGAAAAGTGAGAAATATCTTTAACGTTGCTATATTTTGAATAATTCAAATTATAACGAGATAGGTCCCGTGCATCGAGGCTTACACATTTCCCGAGGAAACTTTTTGCTTTTCATACTCCAGCTAACTGGCAAGCCGCCAAACATTGATGACATTAATAAATGATTAGGGTAAATCTACAAATAAAGTAGATCAGATTTTTACGCAATCAATGTGTTGTTAATTGCGATTGGACAGACTTATTATGGATATTACAGAAGTTTCAAATATATACGGGAGTCTCATTTTGTTATAATGAAAAAAAATTCATAAGCAAGCAGAGCTCATCATTTTTGAATTTGGATTGACTTTTGCATGTATACGCAGGTTTATCACAGAAGAGTGAAAAAGCAAGAAGCAGTCATGGCTCCGCGGAGAGTGACAAAGGAAAATTTTGAAGTTACAAGCCAGAGTTCAGACAATGTCTCCGACACTTCACCCCGAAGTGTCGAATCGATTCCCGACTGGTCGTATGTGTTCAATGCTCTGTAGGCAGAATTAGTTGATTACTCAGATGATTCTGACGGCGACAAAAGAGACGATTTACACACTAAATATAAGATAGTTTTCCATTCAGGGATGCACAGAATAGCAACCAGGCCCCAGTTGCTTCCTTACTATGACATGATCCACTGGGCTTTGGATCATGTGGACCTGCCTACCAGAACAATTATGAATAGTCAGTGAGTGACTATCGGAATTTTCTGGCCCGAGCATTTACAAAGCATGTATAAGCTGCCCTCCACATCTGAATATACATACGGTGCGGATTTCTTGGAAGAATTCAAAAAGAAGGAGTGCTTAGAATATGACAAAACTATGCCAAGTTTGATAAAGGATTGGGTTTCGCGCTCCGCGACATTCAGAGCGAATGACAAGGGTGTGTATTCAATTGCTTCGCTAGAGCCACAATACAAGTATGTGTCCATGATGACACGTCATTTGTTCGGGTGAGAAGATACCTCGCATTTCTATGTTTCTTGGGTGCCTCTCATATTTCGGGTCGCTGAAGGTTGCTCTTTCAATTGGGCGAAGATGCTCTCAAATAGCTTGGCCAAGAGGATCATACAGTATCGGGAGAAAAAGGTAGGTGGGAAACCCTCAACAATTTACATGTCGGCATATATCATGGATGCAATATGTTCCATGACGCCTTTCCCCTTGATGAATTGGGCTTGGAATCCAACCCAAGAAAAACCAGTGCACGAATATCATGATAAATTATGGGAAAATAAAGCTGGAAAGTTCCCATATGATATTTTCAATTGGGTGATGGTGCCCCTGCACATCAATATTTTTGGTCACTCGCCACCTCGCATATCGGATAGCGTTTCAACAGGTTTGAGTGGCATCGTAGATTGGTATGTTGAAGCAGATTTCTCATACGTCAGAGTTTTCGGGGCTTCTGTTCCCCCTCATGCGCTACCTTTGTTCATTCCTGATAAACTAGCTTGTTGTGAAGTTGCATGGAAAATAGTAATCGGGGGCGTAAGCAAGGAGCTCAAGGGATATTCAAAGAAGGTATGGCCTTCTTTTCCCATTCGAATGAATTCATATTCTTTATTAGATTTTGGGCATGCCAAAGCCGAGGCTGCTGCCCTGGAGGACCTAAAGTTGGCCTCCATTGAGATTAAAAAACATGATCCACAGAAAGTCGTAAGCAATCATCTGGCTCATGTTGGGATTAAGAGATTCGAAAATGAGAATTCCCCCTCAGACAACATTTTTCGAGGAGCGAAATATTATGAAGACCTAGGTGTTAGCCCGGATCCAATTGCTAACACCCGAAGACGCAACAACTGTGTTAAGATTCCAAGAGCATAGGAGAAGATGTCTTCCCACTGTGTTGGGAGGGTTGGCCATTACCGAGACAAAAGAAAAGAATGTTGAAGATTCTACAGAGGTAATATCTATCCCTGGACAACAACCTGAGGAGGAGCAAATGAGTAAGCCCGAAACAAAAGAAAGGACTCCAGATCCTCCGAGCAAACAGATTTTAGAGGCTGAGGGAATGACTCTAGACCCGCCAAGAAAAGAGAGTTCGTAGGTTGAAGAAAAAATTCCAGACACACCGAAAAAGCAGATAGCAGAGACTGAAGAGGAAGCCCCAATTACACCAAAAGAACAGAACCCTGTCAACACTCCAACCGAATCAACAAAGCAAATAGGAAAACCCATCTCCTCTGTCACACCCTTGCAGTCGGCACAGGGAGACGTTAGCGAGGGATGGATATTTGGTGAAGAACTGAGACCTATAAGGGCAGAGGAACTCCCTCCTAATGAGTTATTTTTTGACAAAAAGAGAAAAACTGTAGTGAAGCGAGAATTTTATCAAGAAGGAGAGTCCACTGTCAAAAAATACAAAATCATGACAGATGGCAAGAGCAAGAAAAGTGACCAGCTTGCTACTGAAATCACTGGAACACTGGGTGCCTACGCTTCGGCAAATCAATTCTCAGTTGGGCAGATGAATCTCCAGTTGAAAAGAAAGAATCGCCTCATCAGGACCCTCGAGGCCAGGTTGGCTACAGCCACAGAAAATGCCAAAGGCTAGGCCAACATAGAGATGGAACAGGCTAGATTGGCGGATAAAAATGAGATAGAAATGCTCAAAGTCAAGCTGGAGAAAACACATTCGGTGATCCGAGAAGGTCGGGTGCAGGCTGATCAGTAGAGGAAAATGATCACAGAGCTACAGGCTCAAGTAGAGGTTGCTGAAAGCAAAATGATCGATGTCGCAGGGTTTAAATCCTGAGCGATTGATATCAGAGGCAGGATCTCTTCTGTATAGCAGAATCTGGTGGGCAAGGTTAGAGTAATTCAAGAAGATTGTCTGTTGATGCATCAGATTTCCGAGAATCTGACCGCCAGAGAAAAGAAAGCCGAAGCTGCTCGGGTAGCTTTTCAAGAGGCAGTGATAGCTACCAACAACAGGTTTTCCACAGATTCTCCAGGGCTCACCATCGCAGAACAAACAAGAGGTAATATTTTGTTAAAAGATTGGGAACATAATATTGCCTTGAGCAAGGAACAGGCTCAAAAAGTAACCTATTCGTTAGAAGAAGCCTTCACTGCCATAAATGGCGAGCTGCTAGAAATGGAGAATGGAGGTGACTCAGAGACGCTGAGGCAAATGGACGTAGGACAGATCTCCCTCGATCTAAAGGAAAAGAATGAAAGAGATTCGGTGCATATCTCTAAAATGGACAGGGTAGATATGACTCAAGTTGATAAACATTTGATTCAACCAAGTGCACAACTCAACGCTCTTCACATCATTGACGCACAAATAGGTAATAAACTTCCACAGTTGACTCAAGAGTGCATTTTCGCCGAGGCCAGCTATCAAGCAGAGCCGTCATAGCTTGTATCCTAGTTCGTGGACAGATGTAGGATATGCACTAAATCCATGCAAAGACAAGCACCTGGCCCTTTTTGAAAATAAAGTAGAAGAGATGGAGTGTTTTTGCTCCTCACAGCTGCCAAGCGGAACCTTCACAGCTTGTATCCAGTTTATGGACAGATGTATAATATGCACTGAATCACGTAAAAGCAAGCAGCTGGCACTTTTTGAAATAGGAGTAGGGAAGGGAAAATTTGTATAAATAGATCACCAAAAGAAGAACCAAGGGCTGGACTTTTGGGGAAAATATTGTAATAGAGTTTTTCATTGGAGAAGTTAATAGAAGAAAATTCGAAGATTCCTGATTCCGTCACGACTGTGTTGCAAGTTTGTTTCGTTATGTTTCTTGTTTCATTTCATTTCACTCTTCATAATTGATATGTAACACTATAATTTAGTACGACCACTACTATAGTGAAAGGATTTCATTTTTTTGTAATTGTTTCTTGTCTTTCCTCTGCACCGGCTATTAGCGGGTGTAAGACCAATTTACATTTACAGAATTCCATATTTATTTACATTATGTCAATTATCTCTATGTCGATTTCTTCTTCTGTGTATGTGTGAGTTTTCTATTGACATTAATCTTACGTTATCTACAACTAAACATCTTTCTCTCACCCCACATCTTTTTTACAAAAAATAACACAGTTACGGGAAAGGGCCCTCAGTTTGCATTCTTATTTCGTTCTTCGTGCAAAAAACTTTCTCTTTATTTTAGTCAAATTGAAACAGCATTGAAACATTCTATTTAAATCACTTTCCATATTGGTACTGTTCCTAAATGACTGTTCCTGCAACAACTCAACCAAATATGCCCCCGGGACTATCTAACCAAATACATATCGCTTTAAATCTTTTTGACATAATCCTTAAAACTGCGAACACCCGGGAGGAATTGGAACTTTCATGGGTAGACATTGAACAAGATATCATTACCCAGGAACAGTTGGAAGCTAGACAACAAGAACATAGAAATCCTCATTAGTTTCCTATACCGAAGGTTAGCACAATCCTTTATCAACCTTTATCATACTTTCGGATGCCCTGACACTATACTTTTAAGACTTAAGTACAGACTCAGGAACAACATCTTTCTGGCACCGTTGCCGGGGAACGAAGTTACAAAATCTTTTCCCTAGGAAAACGACAAACTATTTCATTGATAGTTTTACTCTTTGATAGTGAACATAGAGTGCACACCGTTTTAAGGCTTGTTTAAATCTTTCACTTGGCGACTCCACTAAAACACAAACTGGCGTCTGGTAGAAGTAATACTAGACAGAACCCGGATGGCAAGCTAATTACGCCTGTTAATGATCCTGAAAAAATTTCAAGAGCGAGAGGCTCGTCTAAGGCAACCGCTACCATTCACAAGCCCAAAAACCCACTTTTAAAGACTAAATGCCCTTCAGAACCTCCTACTTCTTGCAGCCCTCTGTCTGATACCAGAGATCCGAAAACAGACTACTCTGAATTTAGGAGTGATATCCATCAGAATTTCCCATCTATAAACAAGGGGAAAGGTCCTTTAGAAAGATCGTGGTCATTTGACACACCAGCCTTTCTTCAACAGAATTTCCCAGTTTCACCCCATTCAAAAGAGTGTGTTACACCCTCATTTCCTATTCCCAAGTCAATGGCAGGCGTCAGAGGAGGAGGTGGAGGACAACCGAACGTCCCTCCTCCCAGAGTATTTGCAAAAGTAGCAGTGAGATACGCTCCCCTAATTTTACCCGTTCATCTCCATGATTTACCTGATAACTACATTAAAAATCTTCCTAAGTTCACCGAGGAGGGAGATCTAACCGCAGTTGAACATATAAACTTTTTTGACCAGTTCGCAGACATCTGTGGTATTGAGCATGAGGATGTCTATTCGAGACTACTTGTCCAGACCTTTGAAGGACAAGTCCGAACTTGGTTTAGGAGCCTTCCCGCGGCTTCTATTTGAACATATGACGCTTTGGAAGATGCTTTCCTCAGACAATGGGGAGAGCGAAAGGATCACCTATATTACCTTACCGAGTTTGGGTCCCTAAAGAAAAATAACTCAGAGACCGTTATGGAATTTATCCTGATATTTAACAAACTTTATAATAAAATTCCAGCCGCTGTTAAACCTTCTGAACCCTCAGCCAAAGTAACCTTTGTGGGAGCTTTCGAACCTGATTTTGCCCTACTTTTGCGAGAAAGAAGAGGATCCACCCTAAATAGAATGCAAGACGATGTTGTTGAAATACAATCTAATATGATGGCTTCAGGCAAGTTAAAGACTAAAGTAGAAACAATCAACCGAGAAAATAGACGCTATAGGGAACCAGGGGGTCCTTCGGGGTCAAATAGGTATACTGATGACAGAGTAGATGATATGGCCCGAATAATTAAAGAACTCTCTAACAAAATCTCTAGGATGGAGTTGGATCAGGAAAAAGATGATTCTTCTAACAAAAGGAACTTCAGGAGAAACCCAAATCCCCAAAATCAACAAAGGCAAATAAAGAATGAAGATCAAAAAATACAAGCTCCACTAAAAAAAAAAAATTTTATAGGGGCAAATGACCTCCAAGATTTTGGAGATTCGGAAGACGAAGTCGCGTGTTTCGGTGATGAATGTCCCCAGTCATTCTTGACCAAAGAAGACTATGAGAAATCTTTAAATACTTCTCAACCTTCTAATCAAGATGAAGAAAGTGATCATCCCGACCTTTGTGTATCTCAGCCAGAAACTGAAATGATAGCGGCTGATTTTCAACCCAAATACAATCTAAGATCAAAAAATAAGACCACCTCAACTAACCAACCTAAAAGAATCTTTCAAAGGGGTCATGCTCATGAACCTCCTTCGGAAGAAACATTGTTACCTAGCAATAAAATCATAGTAGCAAAAACTCAAGAATCCAACATGAAAAAAGTTGAAACCCAAACAGAGGAAACTGAACCAGTAGATAAAGTTATACCTTCGGCTAAAGTCACGAGTGATAAAGCAGTCCAGACAAATAAGTCGGAAAATAAAAGCTCGGAATTCTTAACCAAAGAAACAGACAAGGTAAATTTATCTTTCAATTTCGAAAATGAACTAAATAAAATTAAGATACCGATTCCTTTGGTAGAATTAGCAAAAAACCCCACTTATCGGAAGCAAATCGCCAAAATCATGGGTGTCCATGAGTCAGAAAATCATTCTAATGTTATCAACCTAGAAGACGACAGACCTAACATCACCTTTGGTCCTCATTTTGAGGGATCTAAAGATAATGTCGCACCTTTCTATATCACCCTGAATATACATGATCTGTTATTGCATAACTGTATGTTAGACTCCGGGGCTTCTCATAATGTCATGCCCAAAATTATAATGGAGAGGTTGGGCCTCCAGATCACTAGACCCTATGGATATCTATACTTTTTCGATTAGAGAAAGGTTAAATGTATGGGGATGATAAAGGATCTGGTTGCTACCCTGGCTCAGGTCTCGGTCAAGAGTGTCTTGATGGATGTGGTCATTGCAGATATCCCTCCCATATATGGTATGTTGTTATCCAGATCATGGGGAGCCAAGTTGGGGGGTTCTCTACAATTGGACATGACATATGCGACAATTCCTGTATTTGGTGGTCAGTTTACCCGATTGTACAGAGAAACAAGATTGGCATATACTGTCAGTGATCCTCAGAATCCAAATAATTTTCCCATTTATGTTGTGGACCAAGATCTGGGAAATTGCATATTGTCTTTCGATGATGATTTGGATGGGTGTCCAAAATAACTTGATATGAAGCAAGAAGATCTTAACCCTTTGACTGAAGAACTATGCAAAAGTGGTATCTGGAAGATGTACTTCGATGGCGCTTCGTCTTCTGAAGGAGCTGGTGCTGGCATACTTTTAGTAGCGCCTGAAGGAAAGTTTATTGTTCCTTTCTCATATCATTTGCAGTGGGATATAGATTACACCAATAACGTATGTGAGTATGAAGCATTAATCTTAGGTTTAGAGGCTGCAAAGAAGTTAAATATAAAAAACTTGGAGGTTTACGGTGACGCGGAATTGATAGTAAGACAAATAAACCAACAATACCAAGCCAAGCATCCCAGACTAAGAACATACATAAATTGCGCTTGGGATTTGATCGAGAATTTTTTCTCATCTATAAAAGTCCATTTTATTCCTCGCACAGAGAATCAACATGTTGACGCATTGGCTAAGGCAGCCTCAACCTTTTCTCCTCCCACGAACGTTAGACTGAAATATCATATTGAAATCAGATATAAACCCTCTATACCTGATAATATGAGACACTGGAAGATATTTGAAGATGACGAGAAAATTCAGATATTTCTTATGGCAATAGGTGAGTTCTCTGAAACTTATCCAGACCAAGAAAACCAAAACGACCCGATGTGGATTATGCAAGAGGGTGAAGATCCTGAAACCTTTCGAGATAAAACAGAATATCATCGCATGTTGATCCTTAAAAACAATTAGATCCCAAAAGGCTTAATCCCTTTAGAAAGACTCTTCGATCAGAACAACATACCTGTGAAATCCACTTTGCAGCCCCAACTAGAAGAAGTGGAAGATTGCGACATAGGAACTGAAAAAGAAGCCAGGATAGTAAAGATATATAAGTTCTTCCCTCCCAAGGTAAAATACCAATACAAATACCTACTCAAACAATATACAGATGTTTTCGCCTGGTCCTATGAAGAACTTTGAACGTATGATACTTCCGTAATTGAGCACAAGATATCGTTGAAGCCCGGGGTCAAGCCTTTTAGGAAAAATCTTAGGCAATTTAACCCCATTTTGTTGCCCGTCATCGAAAAGGAAGTTAAGAATCTTTTAGACGCGAAAATAATTGTACCACTAAGGTACTCAGACTGGGTAGCAAATTTAGTCCCTATCAGAAAAAAGAACGGAGAAATCAGACTATGTGTGGATTTCCAGAACTTGAACAGGTCCTCTCTTAAGGATAATTATCCACTCCCCAAAATGGACCATGTCCTGGAAAGGGTAGTTGGAGAAAATCGAATGTCTATGATAGATGGGTTTTCTGGGTACAACCAAATCGCCATGAACGAGCTAGACAAAGAAAAAACCGCTTTCACCACACCATGGGGTACATTCATGTATGATAAAATGCCTTTTGGTTTGATGAATGCAAGAGTTATGTTCCAGCGCGCTATGGACATCGCTTTCGTCGGAGAAAGAGACAAGTTCGTAGTAATCTACCTTGACGATTTAACGGTTTTCTCTAGAACCGATGAAGAACATTTGATCCATTTAAAACAGACTTTCGAAAAATGCCGCAGGTATGGCCTATCTTTGAACCCAAAGAAATCACATTTCTCTATGCAAGAAGGTAAGCTTCTGGGGCATGTCGTATCTAGAGATGGGATCAAGATCGATCCTAAGAGGATTGAAGCAATACAAACTATCAGGATTCCTAGGAACGTAAAAGAAATTCAATCTTTCTTAGGTACAATAAATTTTTTACGAAGGTTTGTACCAAATTTTGTTGAGATTTTCAAATTTATCAAAGGAATGCTAAAAAAGGATAGCAGAGTAAATTGGACGACCGAGGCTAACGCGTCATTCGAGCATATTAAAAAATTCATCAGTGAAGCACCGGTGTTAATAAGCCCAGATTACTTGAAAGATTTCCTCATCTTCTCGTTCGCTTCAGAACATACTATCGCCGTGGTATTACTGCAAAAAGATGATAAAGGCTTTGAGTGCCCGATCGCGTTTTTTAGCAAAAGCCTTAGAGACACTGAACTAAAATATGATATAATAGAAAAACAGGCATACGCAATGGTGAAAGTGCTTAAGGCATTTAGAACTTACGTCCTGCATTCAAAAATTATCGCATACGTACCAACCAGTGCTGTGAAAGATATATTGGTACAGCCAGATAGTGATGGAAAACGAGGTCATTGGCTCGCTAAAATAGAAGAATTTGATCTGGAAGTCAAGCCTACTAAATTAATAAAGGGGCAGGGTTTGGCGAAACTCTTGGCTGAATCGAACCTTAGAGCTCTTGACATCAATTGCCTACAAGGGGAAGACGGAGACACACATTTGCAAGAGCCGGATGACTAGACACATCCAAGCAAGGTGGAAGAAAAATTCGTGTCGTCAGGATGGTATAAAGATATAGTGTTCTATTTGTTAAACCTGAAATGCCCAGATGGACTAACACCAGCCAAATGCAGAACTCTAAAACTCCACGCTGCAAAATATTGCATCTCCGAAAATCAACTATATTGGAAGGATCCACTCGGGTTCTTACTAGTCTGTTTGGTTGAATCGGAAACTCCACGGGTTGTGGAAGAATTTCATGAAGGAATCTGTGGAGGACACCATGCATGGAGAGCCACAGCCTACAAGATCCTGAGGGATGGATACTATTGGCCAAAACTATTTTCGGACATCAATGCCAAAGTACGCGCCTGTTACTCATGTCAAATATTCGCTGGTAAGAAGAAACTCCCTGCACTACCACTCGTTCCAGTCAAAACTGAAGCCCCATTTCAACAATGGGGATTAGATTTCATAGGGGAAATTAATCCCCATTCCATTGCTCAACATAAGTGGATCTTAACAGCCACTAATTATTTTACAAAGTGGGTGGAAGCAATTCCAACCAAAAGGGCAACAGACTCGGTAGTAATCGACTTCATGGAAGATAACATCTTGTCGAGATTCGGGTGTCCCCGAAAGATTGTTACCGACAACGCCCAGGCCTTCAAATCCATGGCTATGATCAATTTCTACCAAAAGTACAGTATCGTTCTCGGCCATTCCACTGCTTATTACCCTCAGGGAAACGGATTGGCCGAATCATCTAACAAGAGCCTGGTAAACGTAATAAAAAAAGTACTGGATAAAAATAAAAAGTCTTGGCATGTGCATTTGAGGTACGCGTTGTGGGAAAATCGCATCAGCACTAAAAGGTCTATCGGCATTTTGCCTTTCCAGTTGGTCTATGGCACTGACGCGGTTCTGCCTATAAACTTAGTGTTTCCAATGATGAAATTATGGCAGGATCAGAATGAAGAACCCAATCATGTAACCAGGAGAATTAATCAGCTGATCGAGGTTCAACAACACAGAGTAGAGGTTGATGAGAAAATGTAGAAATACCAGGACGATATGAAAGCATTGTTCGACATTAAGGCAAAGAGCAGAGAATTCTTCCCAGGTGATTTAGTGTTAAGATGGGATGCAAGAAGGGAAGAAGCCGCTAAGCATGGAAAATTTGATCACCTTTGGTATGGACCATTCAGGGTCTTGGCCCCAGAAGGAAAGAATTCCTTTCTTCTGGAAAATATTGATGGAGAAGTTCTCAGCGCCCCGATCAACGGGCGGTACTTAAAGCACTACATGATGTGACAGTCATCGGATAAAAAGAAATAAAATTAAATAGGAAATTATATGTATATATTTGTAAATAAATAAATTTTATTATGAGTTTTTGTACATATTTATGTTTTACGATCAAACATTTACTTTAAATTTTTTGGTTTTCATTCCTAAACTCTCAACACATTTTCAATAAAATTTGTATTGGTTGTGCAGCATTCCAGTTACAGACGAAACTAGCTGAAAGAATAATATGCAGGTCGATGTTGGGAATAGAACGACATAAAACAGGTGATACATAAGAAAATTCATAACCCACAAAGAAATTGAAAAGAAAAGACAGAGGTGAGTTTTCTCCATAAACAGTTCATGAAGGGTTGTTTAAGCAAACTAAGGTAACATTTTTCAAATTTGCAATACAAAAGGTTAGATAACAAGAATATTTATGGTTTCATAATCTTCAAATAAAATGAGTACATTGAACCTAAAACAGTCACTCATAATTTTTTTTTCTAAATATATATTCGAAAACCAGTCCCGAACTGTTGAGACCCTTTGTATAATAATCCATTGAATTGTTGCCTCGTTTTCTGTCTAGATTTGGGCCTAACTTTTAGCGAGTCACTATCTTCCCTACTCTTTGTGAAGGGGTAAAGGTTTTCCATTTTTAACCTCAAAAATTCCGAAGTAGATCTTAATAAGAAAGCTGGTCTTCACAACTGCTTGATCTTCTGATGAGCTAAGGGACGTTAATAGCAATCCTAACTTTCCTAGGTTTTTTCAACAACATCGGAAAAATCAAAGCTTGCTTGAACAGGATGTTCCTTAAAATTTTATTATCCTCCCCTATCTCCCTAAGAATCAAAGGTCTTGTGAGGGCCAAAGGAAGGTTGGTACCGAGTAATCATAATAAGTGGACAGACCTCTGATAAAAAATATTACACAGATCTCAGCCCTGATAAAAATTGATTGCTCCCATCTTCGTGTCTAAAAAAAAAAAAAA
>JZKD02S1672710.1:377870-389565 GCA_000966675.3 Picea glauca
GGTACTGAACAGGCTCGCTGGCAGTGAAGCAATGTCTGAGAGATCTGTAAGGCTGTTACACATAAATATCAATCTACTCTGGTAACCAACACTTTCTGAAAGCTTGATCATTTCCACAAATTCCGATGGGACTTCCCAATTTAAAATTATATAATAGCAATCTTTTGATGCAAGCTTAGAATCGTAAGATCTGTTGAATATCCTAGGGTCGTTTTGACTGTCTTAAAGCGTCTCCTAAGTTAGTAGTGAGAAAGGGAAAGTTGTGAAAGTGACTTCGGCCGTGTTTGGAAAGAGTATCTGAGTTCGGAAAAAACTTCTTGAAGTACAAAACGAAGATTTTCCCTCCCTTCTATCTTTTTCCTTGAGTTTTTGTTGGTTTTATCTTGTGACTCCATTTACCCAATATTGGCACTTGGTCTACTTTTCTTCACGCCTCACAGGAAGGCATGATCCCTAGTTGGAGCCTATGTTGGAGCCGCCCTTGTTTTTCACCTCGCGCGATTTTTCAATTTTTTGATACTTGAGGTCTAAAGTTTGTTTTTCTTTCTCTTCTGAAATCTTAAAACTCTGAAACCTTGTCGCCTGGATAACAATGCTTTTTTCATTTTCAAAAAAGATCCAGTTTTCACAAGCATGTTTGCTCTTTTGTTTTATTTCGGGATATCGCAAGTCGTGTACTTTAAATCCTTGAGTTCGAACGTCTCGAGTCACGAAACGGCGAAGTCGCTTTTATTTTTTGCCCAAAGCACTAACTAGGGTAAAATCGTTTAACTTTTGATTTGACGTTGTCAGAGTTTCGTGCCTCGGCACTCATCAAACCCATTTTTTCTTTTTCACAGTCCCGAGAACCGAGAATGCGAGGTACTTGTGAGTTAACCCTGGTCAGAGATTAAAGGCAGATAACTATGGTTAAAATGGTTCTCGGTGCCTCGCCACTCGGCGCTATCTTGTCGAAAATCATGATGTCTAAAACTCCAACTCATGAAACCACGATGCGAGTATAGTATGATTAATTAGTCACCTAATCCAAGTTCTCCTAATCCTAATTAAGTCTTAATCGTCGATCTCTTGCAGTTTCGTAACTCGACATACTAATCTCCCGAAATTTTATCTTCGAAATTCCGAGTCGCGATACCGCGAGTAAAATGATTAGGAGATTAATCATGCTTTAAATCACGATTATCTCTTAAATCAAAATCGGTACTCGCAGTCTCGCAAGTTGAAAACTTAAAATGCTAAAGGGAAATCCCTGATGCAACGAAAAGCGAGAAAGATCTTTAACGTTGCTATATTTTGAATAATTCAAATTATAACGAGATAGGTCCCGTGCATCGAGGCTTACACATTTCCCGAGGAAAATTTTTGCTTTTCATACTCCGGCTAACTGGCAAGCCGCCAAACATTGATGACATTAATAGATGATTAGGGTAAATCTACAAATAAAGTAGATCGGATTTTTACGCAATCAATGTGTTGTTAATTGCGATTGGATAGAATTATTACAAAGATTACAAAAGTTTCAAATATATACGGGAGTCTCATTTTTTTATAATGAAAACTTTTTTCATAAGCAAGCAGAGCTCATCATTTTCGAATTTGGATTCGCTTCTGCATGTATACGCAGGTTTATCACAGAAGAGTGGAAAAGCAAGCAGCAGTCATGGCTCCGCGGAGAGCGACGAAGGCAAATGTCGAAGTTACAAGCTAGAGTTCAGACAATGTCTCCGACACTTCACCCCGAAGTGTCGAATCGATTCCCGACTGGTCGTATGTGTTCAATGCTCTGCAGGCAGAATTAGTTGATTACTCAGATGATTCTGACGGCAATGAAAGAGACGATTTACACACTAAATATAAGATAGTTGTCCAGTCAGGGATGCACAGAATAGCAACTAGGCCCCAGTTGCTTCCTTACTATGACATGATCCACTGGGCTTTGGATCATGTGGAGCTGCCTACCAGAACAATTATGAATAGTCAGCGAGTGACTATCGGAACTTTCCATCCTAAGCATTTACAAAGCATGTATAAGCTGCCCTCCACATCTGAATATACATACGGTGCAGATTTCTTGGAAGAATTCAAAAACAAGGAGTGCTTAGAATATGACAAAACTATGCCAGGTTTGATAAAGGATTGGGTTCCGCACTCCGCGACATTTAGAGCGAATGACAAGGGTGTGTAATCAATTTCTTTGCTAGAGCCACAATACAAGTATGTGGCCATGATGAAACGTCGTTTGTTTGGGCGAGAAGATACCTCGCATTTCTATGTTTCTTGGGTGTCTCTCATATTTCAGGTCGCTGAAGGTTTCTCTCTCAATTGGGTGAAGATGCTCTCAGATAGCTTGGCCAACAGGATCATAGAGTATCGGGAGAAAAAGGCAGGTGGGAAACCCTCAGCGTTTTACATGTCAGCATATATCATGGATGCAATATGTTCCATGAAGCCTTTCCCCTTGATGAATTGGGCTTGGAATCCAACCCAAGAAAAACCAATGCACGAATATCATGATAAATTATGGGAAAATAAAGATGGAAAGTTCCCATATGAGATTTTCAATTGGGTGATGGTGCCCCTGCACATCAATATTTTTGGTCACTCGCCACCTCTCATATTGGATAGCATTTCAACAGGTTTGAGTGGCATCGCAGATTGGTATGTTGAAGCAGATTTCTCATACGTCAGAGTTTTCGGGGCTTATGTTCCCCCTCATGTGCTACCTTTGTTCATTCCCGATAAACTAGCTTTTCATGAAGTTGCATGGCAAATAGTAATCGGGGGCGTAAGCAAGGAGCTCAAGGGCTATTCAAAGAAGGTATGGCCTTCTTTTCCCATTCGAATGAATTCATATTCTTTATTAGATTTTGGGCATGCCAAAGCCGAGGCTGTTGCCCTGAAGGACCTAAAGTTGGCCTCCATTGAGATTAAAAAACATGATCCACAGAAAGTTGTAAGCAATCATCTGGCTCATGTTGGGCTTAAGAGATTCAAACATGAGAATTCCCCCTCAGACAACATTTTTCAAGGAGCGAAATCTTATGAAGAGGTGTTAGCCCAGATCCAATTGCTAACACCCGAAGACGCAGCAGTTGTGTTAAGATTCCAAGAGCATAGGAGAAGATGTCTTCCCACTGTGTTGGGAGGGTTGGCCATTACCGAGACAAAAGAAAAGAATGTTGAAGATTCTACAGAGGTAATATCTATCCCTGGACAACAACCTGAGGAGGAGCAAACGAGTAAGCCCGAAACAAAAGAAAGGACTCCATATCCTCCAAGCAAATAGATTTCATAGGCTGAGGGAATGACTCTAGACCCGCTAAGAAAAGAGAGTTTGGAGGTTGAAGAAAAAATTCCAGACACACCGAAAAAGTAGATAGCAGAGACTGAAAAGGAAGCCCCAATTACACCAAAAGAACAGAACCCTGTCAACACTCCAACCGAATCAACAAAGAAAATAGGAAAACCCATCTCCTCTGTCACGCCCTTGCAGTTGGCACAGGGAGACGTTAGCGAGGGATGGATATTTGGTGAAGAACTGAGACCTATAAGGGCAGAGGAACTCCCTCCTAATGAGTTCTTTTTTGACAAAAAGAGAAAAATTGTAGTGAAGCGAGAATTTTATCAAGAAGGAGAGTCCACTGTCAAAAAATACAAAATCATGATAGATGGCAAGAGCAAGAAAAGTGACCAGCTTGCTACTGAAATTGCTGGAACACTGGGCACCTACGCTTCGGCAAATCAATTCTCAGTTGGGCAGATGAATCTCCAGTTGAAAAGAAAGAATCGCCTCATCAGGACCCTCGAGGTCAGGTTGGATACAGCCACAGAAAATGCCAAAGGCCAGGCCAACATAGAGATGGAACAGGCTAGATTGGCAGATAAAAATGAGATAGAAACGCTCAAAGTCAAGCTGGAGCAAACACATTCGGTGATCCGAGAAGGTCGGGTGCAGGCTGATCAGCAAAGGAAGATGATCACAGAGATACAGGCTCAAGTAGAGGTTGTTGAAAGAAAAATGATCGATGTCACGGGGTTTAAATCCCGAGCGATTGATATCAGAGGCAGGATCTCTTCTGTATAGCAGAATCTGCTGGGCAAGGTTAGAGTAATTCAAGAAGATTGTATGTTGATGAATCAGATTTCCGAGAATCTGACCGCTAGAGAAAAGAAAGCCGAAGTTGATCGAGTAGCTTTTCAAGAGGCAGTGATAGCTACCAACAACAGGTTTTCCACAGATTCTCCAGGGCTCACCATCGCAGAACAAACAAGAGGTAATATTTTGTTAAAAGATTGGGAACATAATATTGCCTTGAGCAAGGAACAGGCTCAAAAAGTAACCTGTTCATTAGAAGAAGACTTCACTGCCATAAATGGCGAGCTGCTAGAAATGGAGAATGGAGGTGACTTAGAGACGCTGAGGAAAATGGACGTAGGACAGATCTCCCTCGATCTAAAGGAAAATAATGAAAGAGATTCGGTGCATATCTCTAAAATGGACAGGGTAGATATGACTCAAGTTGATAAACATTTGATTCAACCAAGCACACAACTCAGCACTCTTCACATCATTGACGCACAAATAGGTAATAAACTTCCACAGTTGGCTCGAGAGTGCTATTTCGCCGAGGCCAACTGTCAAGTAGAGCCATCACATCTTGTATCCTAGTTCGTGGACAGATGTAGGATATGCACTGAATCCATGCAAAGACAAGCACCTGGCCCTTTTTGAAAATAAAGTAGAAGAGATAGAGTGTTTTCACTTCTCACAGCTGCCAAGTGAAACCTTCACAGCTTGTATCCAGTTTATGGACAGATGTATAATATGCACTGAATCACGTCAAAGCAAGCAGCTGGCACTTTTTGAAATAGGAGTAGGGAAGGGAAAATTTGTATAAATAGATCACCAAAAGAAGAACCAAGGGCTGGAATTTTGGGGAAAATATTGGAATAGAGTTTTGCATTGGAGAAGTTAATAGAAGCAAATTCGAAGATTCCCGATTCCGTCACGACTGTGTTGCAAGTTTGTTTCATTATGTTTCTTGTTTCATTTCATTTCACTCTTCATAATTGATATGTAACACTATAATTTAGTACGACCACTACTATAGTGAAAGGATTTCATTTTTCTGTAATTTTTTCTTGTCTTTCCTCTGCACCAGCTATTAGCGGGTGTAAGACCAATTTACATTTATAGAATTCCATATTTATTTACACTATGTCAATTATCTCTATGTCGATTTCTTCTTCTGTGTATGTGTGAGTTTTCTATTGACAGTAATCTTACGTTATCTATAGCTAAACGTCTTTCTCTCACCCCACATCTTTTTTACAAAAAATAACACAGTTACGGGAAAGGGCCCTCTGTTTGCAATCTTATTTCGTTCTTCGTGCAAAAAAATTTCTCTTTATTTTAGTCAAATTGAAACAGCATTGAAACATTATGTTTAAATCACTTTCCATATTGGTACTGTTCCTGCAGCAACTCAACCAAATATCCCACCGGGACTATCTAACCAAATACATATCGCTTTAAATCTTTTTGACATAATCCTTAAAACTGCGAACACCCGGGAGGAATTGGAAATTTCATGGGAAGCCATTGAACAAGATATCATTACCCAGGAATAGTTGGAAGCTAGACAATGAGAACGTAGAAATCCTCATTAGTTTCCTATACCGAAGGTTAGCACAATCCTTTATCAACCTTTATCATACTTTCAGATGCCTTGACACTGTACTTTTAAGCCTCAAGTACAGACTCAGGAAAAACACTGTCATTAACCCATGTAACATTTGACGTCAACACTTTCTCATGTTATGGTGGGTCTTACTTTGCGACTATTGCAGTTGTTTCTTATATTTTCCGAAGACCTCTGAACTTGGTTGGGCTATCAATGCCTACAGAATCCGTGATACTTCTTACAGGTGTCATTGCCTACTATTCAGAGTATGATCCTCCTCAGAATTATCTTCTGCCTTTATCACGAATTCCCCCGAGGGCACTGCAATTGTCTACACCAACACACCGTTTCAGTTACTATGAAACACTATTCTTTTTTGAGTTACATGACACGAGCATGGGGCATGCTCGACTCGTTTGTACACAATTTATTTTTACACACCTTATGGAAGGTTGGGTCCTACAAGTTCCCTTCTCCCTCCAACGGGTCACTCTGTATACTCTCACTATCGCTCTCTCTTACAAAAACACTCTCAGTAGAAGAAACATTGATGAATTTCAGCTATACGTATGCTCCTAACATCATCCATAAGGGGGCATCTGTTATCACTGAAATTTCATCCGCAAATGGTTACAGGAATCCAGCATCTTCAAACAATTATGAGGTCACCCATGGACCAAAATTACCACAAAATCATTTCCAAAAGGTTCGAAACTATAAAACCAATGATAAAATTAAGGTGCGCTATGACTACACAGGGCGCACGCACACATGCGCGATCCAGAAACGCACGAAAAGCGCACATGCGCATGATGCGCGACTGTGGTCACTAAAAGTCATGAACATATGAGAACGATGCATTTATGATATTGGTCGGCCTCCCACCGACTTTTGGTTCATCTTCCAAGTTGATTTGACACCCAAATATCGGATAAATCCGACTGGTTGGCTGGTCAAAGACCTAAAAATGCCCTAAATAGCCTCTTTTCACACTACAAGTTGGTTGCACAATACCTCAAAGTGGTGCTATAAAACAAGGCCATGGGTGCACTTCATTTTCAAGGAATTCATTTGCAAGGTTATGCTGTTGCTATTCTCTTGGGGAATCCCCTTTTCTCATCAAGAGTAAACTAGCATCATTACATTGGGCAATCCATCTCACCTCTTGAGTGGATTAGCTTGGAATTATTTCACCATTTCTTTCAAAGTTGTAAGAAGAGCTTAGTTGTGGGGGTCCAAGAGCCCTCSCTTGGAGGAAGAAGGGACCCAWAGTCCTCTTTMTTCTTGGTGTTTTCTTTCACTAATATAATCCTTTCCATTGGTGACATGAGTCTTATTGGTTTTTTGTTCTTATGTCCTTATGCTCAATAGTTTAGTTGTTCTTTCATTTCTTAGTTTAATTCTTATCTTAGTCTTTTGTGTTTCTTTTTCTAACCCTTTCCTTTACTGGTGTCTTGTTTAACTAACCCAACTAAGTTTGTAAGCACCTCTTTTTTGCTCATTTAGGTGACAAAAGAGGTGCAACAATTACCATTTTGGAAACACAACTTTTAAATATAGATGTGGATTGAAGGAATGTATGGCAATGGTGGATGTTAATGATTACAGATTGGGAATGAGTGTTGTTGTTGACTGTTATAAAATGCAGAAGGTGTGAATAAAGGGAACATAACCTCTTACAAATTGTGTGAAATACTTATGTTTTGGAATGGCACTGTGTTGGATATTAATGGACAATGAAATTAGGCAAATACACAGGGATTATTACTCAGTCATCTAATTGTTGGTTGATGCATATTTTTCTTACTACAAAATATGTTATGGATTTCTTGATTAATATCATGAACAGTAAACATATTTTCCCCTCTCATTATCTCATTTTCTATTAGTTACAACCCCCTCACATATCCCATATTAATTTTTTTCACTCCCTATTTTGATATTGATTACAGCCAAGAGAATTTATGTGTTAAGTAGATGAAGTGGAAATATCTTGAGTAGATTGCAGAGAGGTTTTATTTGGGGGATTTACAGTTGATTGTTGTTATCATTGAGCAGTGACCATTTCTTCTTCCCTTTCATTATATAATATTTTTTCTCATTACAAACCCCTCGCGTTTCCCAGAACATTGTTTCACCCCCCTTCTCATTGATTAACATTAGGACAATTTGTATGGATTGGATTGCATGAGCCTGATACATTATGAGCCAAAACTATTTCGTATTTTTAAAGAGTTGTCATGTATGGTTATTTAAAAGACTATTTTCTAATCATTAACATATGCAAGATGAGTTTTTTCAGTCAAGGAAGCCATGGCTGAGGAAACAGAGGTAGAGATAACTGGAACTGAGGCCCAAGAAGGCCCAGGCTCTCTATACATTTTGATGTTGATTCAGAAGAGCTTCACCAATTGTTTCATGTTGAATTCTTTAATTGGATTGGGAAGGGAGTAGTCCAAATGAGGCCTGAAAGGCCTCCTTTCCAAGCCCCTCAAGCCCCTGGCATCCATGTTCCTCCTCATGTCTCTTTATAGCTTGAAGTCCCATAAAATGATGGGTGGCAAGAGATTGTTCACTCGGCAGTCTCCCAACACCGTGGCTGGCCCAACTAAACTTTGCCTTCTCCTCCACCTTTGAACCTCATCGTCCAAGCTTCCCCTAACCACTCGCCAGTTCAATCCTCCCACACTAGTAAGAGATTGAATATTGAATCCCACCATGTATTTGATAAAGGAAAATCTATTACTTCCCCTTCCTCACCCTCCGGTGGACCTGACAAATTTGTGTCTTCACGGATTCATTTGAGGGACGATTTTCCTATGTGATCAGTGAGATAAATCCTAAAGGCTCTACCCAGACCAAGGAAAATTCAGGAAAATCAAGAGGTGACAACAGCAACCAAGGAAGGGTTGCATCACAGACTAGAAAATGTGGCTTTTGATTTTTATCTTATTTATTGTTTTATGATGCCGAACTTCATGGATTTTGGACAGCATGTTTTATTTTGGATATATGAGTATTATTTTGAAATATTCTCAAATTTCATGAGCTAAAATTGTTGAAAGTAAATTTGTTTGAGGGGAGGCACAAGGGGTGTTTTTGCTTAACTAATGGATTATGTTATGATGGTTATGATTGTTATGAACTAAAGGGAGTCACAAGGGGTCCCACCTACTAGTTATTATTTATTTATGACCCTATTATGATTATTACTTTCTCCCCTCCCTAACTTAAGTTAGTTGAGTCTTTAGTTAGCTTAACTAATAAGTTGTTTCAACTACTTCAACCAATTCTAATTTGTTAAAAGAAGAAGTAAGGGTAGGAACAAGAGGAGGATAGAAGAAGAAGCATGCTAAGGTTTTCTCTTTGAGTTTGTGTTGAGATAATTCAGTTTTCATTCATTCATATATTCATCATAGCCTAATTCTCTTTTATAATAGTAGGGTCTTATTGTAGACAACAATATTCAGGGCCGAATCAAATCATTCAAACACTTGTTCTTCAGAGTTGTTGATCTATCTTTGATAGTCTGTGTAGACTTGTCTGTTTGTGAATTAGTTTTCATTACTGACAAAGGCTATTATGCAGAGTCGAGTGGGCAACAATCTCTGGCAAGTTGATCCATATTTTAGAGTTCAGTTTTGGTTTTCTGTCAGAGGTCCTTTTGTATGTTCCGTCGGGGATGTCTAAGATTGACTTTGGTCCAAGATTTATGTATGATATTTTGTAAATAAAATGACTCTTTGGTGATTTGGAATGAAATAAAGGATTTATTTATGTCTCAATTGTCTTGATTATCATCTTGGTGTCTTTACTTATGTTCTTACATTTATTTTAGCAACTGATATGTTCAAAAAAATACATCAAAAGTGAATTTCTAGCAAGATTTTTGTTGATAAAAGACTAGCCTAAGCACTTGTAATTAATACTTGTGAGTTAGGATATATATTTTTGTTGGCTATCAACATAGGGTGATATTCCTGTCTAATTTACTTTAGCCAAGTAAAGTCTGAAAATACTTGAGTAAGATCAATTCATATATTTTCCTCGACATTTATTTGGCGACCATACTGGGGAGATCTTCGATATCTCTCCGGTTAAATTTTATATTCGATTTTCATCAATACATCTTTCTTTTATGTTATTGATTCTTCGACTATTTTGCTATTGATGATTGTTCCTATGGCAAGGCAGCCCAATCTTGACCAGCATTGCTTTGATCCTGTTCCATACCATTTTAGACACTGCTAGGACCCGTGTTGAACTTAACCGTTCTTGGGCAGCAATTGAACAAGATATTAGTGCTCAAGAACAATTGGAAGCTAGACATAGACATCCTAGAAACCAGCAGTAACCCTTTCTCTCTTCAATTCTTGGCCTTTTTTCATGTCCTTTGATTCTTGTACTTCTAGAAGAAGAAGAGGCTTGTCACCTGAAATCAGTCCTATTGATGAGATAGGAAGGAGAAACATTGTGTTATCTTCCCAACAAAGTGCTCCAAGGAGAAATTTATTTGATTCATCCATCTCATATTTATTTCCCTCATCTATCATCCACAAGATGGCATCTAGTGGTGGCTCTGGTGGCACAGGAAGTGCTCCATATTCCCAATATTCATCGTCATTGGTGTTTGGTAGCTTGTACAGCCACCATATCCCTGTCCAATCTACTACGAACCCCACTAAAGTCATCAAAAAGTATGGACTTTTTCAGTTCGAAGAAGACGCCACAACTACACCATGGCATGTGTCCTATCCTCTTAACCTAGCTCCTGCTACTCACCCATTTCCAAAGTTTAAAGAGAATTTACCTAAGTTTTCAGGAAATAAAACTATCAGTACCAATGAACACCTAGTGGCATTTTTGAATGCTTTTCATAACATAGGGGCCAACGATAACGATACTTGCATGCGCCTATTCGTCAATTCCTTGGAAAGGAAGGTTGTGGCCGACCTTTTTAACCTTCCTACTAAGATTTTGTCTACTTGGGAGGAATTAATCTACTGGTTCAAATCCACTTATGGGTAATCCAAAATCCCTACAGAGAAGTTAAGGGAGTACAATAACATCACTTACAAAGATGGTGAGACCATCATGTCTTTCAACTTGTGTTTCACCAAGTTGCATAATCAAATCCCCGAACTTATCCGCCCTCAGAACCAAGCCATCTTCATGCATTTATAATGCATTGCCTTCTCCTTACCGTCATAGGCTTGAAGAAAAATCCATTGATAATCTCGTTTCTGCTCTGCACACTAGTTCAGAGTATGAAGAACAGCTTGAACAAACTGGTATACCTCAGGGAGAATCAGTTAGATGGAAAGACATGTCCACTCTCTTACAACTAGCACAAGATATGAACAATCGTATGATAGCATTTGAGTGGAAGGGTATTGTCTCCCCTCTCACCCCTGGAGATTCATCCTCTTCTACCCCTCATTTTAGAATTCCCGTTGAAAATAATTTTTAGCCCAAAGCTATCCTGACTAGGAGTTGGTGTAACTTTTGTGAGGAACACCATGAAGAAACCATGTGTGAGGTAAGGAAGAGTGCCAAAGACAATATCTTTGGTAAAAGATCAGAATCCACTATCGTTGTCCTAGATTTTGTCGAGCCAGAAGATGTCATGGTTATCAAGACCAGAAAAAAATCATATGCCCCAAAAGGCAAGTTTGATCCTCCTCGCAGTTCTCCTAGCCCGAGCTCATCCTCAACCACTGTTGCGCCCCAGGTTCCTAAAATTCTTGGGAGTCAAATAATCACTCCTCCTTGTTATTGGATAAATCCGTAAGTGCGGACACAAACCGATATCCCTAGATCCACCTGGATCTAGAATAAAGCAAAACAGAATAGGACGCTTTCCTTAAGTTTTAAATATTGAATTTACTAAGAGGCCAGAATCATGGACATACCTTATGATCGCTTCCTATAGTCTTTGTTGCTCCCGCTTCGCTCCAGTGCTCTTGTGCAGTCAAGATCAAAACAACACAAACCAACCAAAGTGATAGCGA